>OZ057406.1:43259399-43478963 GCA_964056735.1 Allodiplogaster pararmata
GAAGAAAGGAACACATCAAAGTTTAGCTTGTTCACTAGCCACGCTGTGATCGTAAGAAACAAAATATAACTCGACTATCGAGTCGATGATAATGAAGAAAGATATGAATGTAGAATGAATGGATTTTGGGGTGTCAGTTGGATGTGTTTTATCACGAGAACATCATCAGCTGAAGAAGACTTACAGAAAGAAAGTCTCTACAAGGATCGAATAGATCCTTCATCTACAGGATTTTCCGCCCGACTGCACGGCAACATGTGCCTCATTCATATCGCGATAAGGTCCTTATCCACACACTTCAACTTGTAATCAGAAAGTTAAGTTGTCAGACAAATTAAAGGAAAAACAACAATTAGTTATTGAGAGATGAAAACGGTCTCATTTTGAATTAGCAAAAAACGCTCAACTGGAAATTAAAACTAATGATCGTTTATCCATGATGTAGCGTGAGTTGGGTCAGCTCAAGTACGCACATGCGTAATAGGATAAGGCCGTTTAAAAGTGAGCTGTTTCATTCAAGATTTGTGGTTGAAGAGTCATGAGAAAAAGTGATGGTAGCTGCAGATTCGCCGTGCTTGTCTGCTTCTACTCCCCTCCGATGCACTATCTGCTACTTTTCTCTGCTTCTCTCTGGAGCGCTCACTATCTCTCTGAACTCTACATTTACGCTGCCGTGCCTTTTCTTCCAGCCAATCTCTTCGCTCTTTCTCTCAATTGTGAGTCATTTAAAATCTGAAGAACTTCGACGTGAGAGCGATTGAAAAATTATGTGAGAAGTTTTATGAGATCATTATAAAGATAATCCTTATTCAGACAAAAATTTGCCTGGAAAATTATAGAAAATACAAAAATTTAACATTACTTGTCGGGCTTTCGGATAGTGAGAAGCTGCCTAGGAAAAAGAGATTGAGAAGCGTCGTTGCAGTGCTGACAATCATCTTTTGGTGCCTTTTATGGGTGCCAGGCGAGAAGGAGAAAGAAGAAGTTCGAAGGAGAGGACATCGGAGGATCATCACTAAACACTTCATGGAGGGCAACTTGTTGGGAGCGGAGGAGTTGGAGAGGAAGAAGGATCTCTAAGGATCAATCAATCTGTTTCATATTTGATGACTTGTGACTAGGATTGTGTACTTTTGTTGTCTTCGTCAATTAGGCGAGTAAATTATCAAGGTTTATTTATACAACGGAAAATGAGAGTGATACTTATGAATTTTACCGATTACTTATGAAAAAATTTTTTACCCAAAGATGATTTGATGCTCTGACATCACCAGATCTCTCTCTAATCATTCATCTCATCTGTTTCATTTTTCAACAGCAGAAACTTTTTTCAAATTAAAAACTAATTCATTTCTCTATGATAGTGCAAATTACATAAATAACGATTCTTTATGTAATTTTCTATGATAGTGCAAATTACATAAATAACGATTCTTCATGTAATTCTCTATGATAGTGCAAATTACATAAATAACGTTTCTTCATGTAATTCACAATCTACTTTTTTATTGATTTTTTTCTTTCAGACTTTTCGATCTCCTTTGGTATTCAGAAAGATGTGGAGTTTTTGACCAATAAAAGTTGTTCATGGGTTGTTCACTTAACTACTCTTCACGCGTTTATTTCTTTTGCTTTTTGGAGTGACTTAAGTGAAGCTGACTAAGTGATTTTTTATGCGAATTATGATGATAAGTGAAGTAATGTGCAATATAGAATAAGTTAAGTGAGAAAGGCATCAATCACCTACTTGGACGTCAGAATTATGCTTTGGAGAGGGAGAGTAACTGATAGCTGGTACCTGATAGCGAAAGAAAAAAATATCAAAACTTAAACTGGTTCAGAAAACCACTTTCTTTATTGAGTGTCGCTTCAAGCTTTCATCTTTTCTACATACATTTGATGCTTTATGTCGTTGATTGTCCATTTTTAAGTGATTATCTTGATGGAGAGGGTGTAAGTCTGCTTGGGAGTATCTTCTTCGCCAGCGCTAATTCATGTCTACTCATATGCTCATATGGCTTCTCTTGATGGAGAGGGTGTAAGTCTGCTTGGAAGTATCTTCTTCGCCAGCGCTAATTCATGTCTACTCATATGCTCATATGGCTTCTCTTGATGGAGAGGGTGTAAGTCTGCTTGGAAGTATCTTCTTCGCCAGCGCTAATTCATGTCTACTCATATGCTCATATGGCTTCTCTTAATGGAGAGGGTGTAAGTCTGCTTGGAAGTATCTTCTTCGCCAGCGCTAGTTCATGTCTACTCATATGCTCATATGGCTTCTCTTGATGGAGAGGGTGTAAGTCTGCTTGGAAGTATCTTCTTCGCCAGCGCTAATTCATGTCTACTCATATGCTCATATGGCTTCTCTTGATGGAGAGGGTGTAAGTCTGCTTGGAAGTATCTTCTTCGCCAGCGCTAGTTCATGTCTACTCATATGCTCATATGGCTTCTCTTGATGGAGAGGGTGTAAGTCTGCTTGGAAGTATCTTCTTCGCCAGCGCTAATTCATGTATACTCATATGCTCATATGGCTTCTCTTGATGGAGAGGGTGTAAGTCTGCTTGGAAGTATCTTCTTCGCCAGCGCTAGTTCATGTCTACTCATATGCTCATATGGCTTCTCTTGATGGAGAGGGTGTAAGTCTGCTTGGAAGTATCTTCTTCGCCAGCGCTAGTTCATGTCTACTCATATGCTCATATGGCTTCTCTTGATGGAGAGAGTGTAAGTCTGCTTGGAAGTATCTTCTTCGCCAGCGCTAATTCATGTCTACTCATATGCTCATATGGCTTCTCTTGATGGAGAGGGTGTAAGTCTGCTTGGAAGTATGTGTGATGTGGAGGACTCTGTGACCAATTTTTATCGATTGATTTTTAAAGGTCAAATATAAAGGTTATCGTAAAGGTCATCGATTATATGATTTCTAAAGGTCATTTAAAGGTCAATTAAAGGTCATTTATCGATTTTTCAAAAATTTTTAAAATTAAATTTTCATTTTTTTAAAATTTTGTTTATTATTTTTTTTTTTAATTTTCAATTTTTTTTTAAAATTTTTTTATTTATTTTTTAAAATTATTTTTCAAACACGTTTTTTTCTCTAACTGTCTCTTCTTTTACTCACTATTTCTTGGCGCGCTCTGACGCGTTTTTCTCTAACCGTCTCTTTTTTACACACTATTTCTTCTCGCGCTCTCACGCGTTTTTTCTCTAACCGTCTCTTTTTTACACACTATTTCTTGGCGCGCTCTCACGCGTTTTTCTCCAACTTTTTTTTTTAACGACCGAACAGAACCATCCCTGAGCCATCCGTGTTATCGCGTGGTTGCATGTTCAAACTTTCCCGCTCAAATGGGCGGTTCCACTCGAATTCTACTTTGTAAAAATTTCTATTTCTTCTCGCGCTCTCACGCGTTTTTTCTCTAACCGTCTCTTCTTTTACACATTGTTTTCTCACTACTCTCTAATACAAATTTTCAAAACCTTTTTTTTCAAATTCAATGTGCTCGATGATGACTTCATCAACCCCTCAAGCTATAAATCTTTGGTGTAAACCCCTTATATCAACAAGCCGTCTCTACAGTAATTTGTAGGGTAACCTCTCTCCCATTAATCACTTGTTGCGCCAATCCGTCTCTCTGTACTCTTTTGCGGTAAAGAACACATCTCTGTTGTGTATTCTTTCGCATTTGCAGAATGAACAAGACACGGTTTAATCAAATTTTTCATTAACAACAGATTTATTAAGTTCAGAAATGTTCAAATGCAACATGACGAGGGGAGATTTTTTCATCATTCATGACTTTTTTTTCATTCATGACGTAATAGTTTCCATTTTAACATGGAAGTAAATGTAAAAATTTACCAAAGAAGTTTTCGTAGAAAAAAAAACTAATTTAAACACGGAATTGTATGTGAACTAAATGGTATGAATGTTTTTGAGAACAGTGTAAAAGAAAGTGTCGCAACCACTTTTACGGTTAACGTAAATGCATGTGGTACACAAGGGTACTACAAGGCACGGCTGGCCTTCATGGAAGACTTCTTTCTTCAAAAGTGGAAGTTGATCGCCGCAGGCACGACAAAGTTGAAGAATGAGCACATGGGAACGTGGCTGGCCGAGATATCGCTGCGTAAAAGAGGCCAGCTTCTCGTCTTCTCGAACCGCACGATATGACATCTTCAACAATGGGTAATTTATAAAAGGTAAAATACTTATTGTAGACTATCTACAAAAAAAAAAGAAAGTTAACCTCATCAAGTCTTCTCCCTTTTGCCTTGAACGGCTCGGTTACCTGCAAATGAAATAATTTCATACTCATTACCACGTTTAACTGAAAATGAACATACCTTCTGGGCCCCTTTCTCTCTTTTCTTCTTATCCAGCTTCTTCTCGATTTCGACTTTTGTATGATCCATCGTAATTATCTGCAAATGATTGTCATAAATTGAAAGCTAACTTTTAGAAATTTCTTGATTATTACAACAACATAAAAGAGAAAAAACTCACGTTTTCACTCTGCATTTAGTTGGAGCTTTGGAGCTGTTGATTTCTGGAAGAAAATCATTGAAACAAAGAAGTTTTAACAATTTTGGGGAAAACCCGGAAAAAAAATAGAAAGATGATAACAAATATCTTCACACTTTTATGACAGACTGAACCCCAACCACCAGTTGACGATGATTCACTCGAAAAGAATGGACGGTTAACTTACTGAACCATGATTATTGTTATCAGCTAATGCAATCTCTATACAATGCAGTAGGATAGCTCGAGTACATGAAAAAAAAAAGGAGTGGAAGAGAGAGAGTACGATTTAATGTTATAAAGAGAGAGAATTAGAGAGGGGGAAAAGTAGGGAAGTGAGGGAGGAGGATGAGTCATCCAATGAGAGGGTGAGAGAGCACGAGGGAGTAGCCAGAGTGAGTGAGAGAGTGTGAGGAAGAGAGAGAAAGAGGGATAGAGAGAAAAGTAGAGGGAGGAGGTGAAAGCAAATCAGACAGTGAGAGGAAGGGTGTGAGAGAAGGTGAGACAGAAGGAATGTTTTGATAACTGTAAGATGAGAGATTACAACTAACATACTCGTGAAAGTTGAAGACCACTTTGCTGCCTTTCTCAATGTTGAAGACGTATTGAATCGGCTTTTCCTTCTCCAGGCTTTCTTTAGAATCGGATGTCTTGAAGAAACAAAAAGTCATTAGTGTCGATATAGTCATACGTTCAAGATTACTAACCGTTTCGTATCCTTGTCCGTCAGGACGAATCTTCTTTCCGCCAGCGGGTTTTCTTGTCTTCTCTCCGGATACAAACCAATCTGCCAACTGAAATATTTAATTTACTACACTATTTAATTTACAAGTTTCAGATAACTCACCTCAGTTCGAGCTTCTGCCATGGACTCCGACCGCGAATCTGAAGAGGTTTCATTTTAATATTCAGAAAATTATGAACCAATTTACATCCAATGTTTTTCAGGAGCAGATGCAATGCACTTATACAGAAGAACTCGAGATGCTGGAACAGGGTAGAATACAATATGGAGGCGGGGCCTCAACATCAGTTGATATTGACATGAGGAGTTCGGAGTACTCTACTTCCGAAGAAGATGACTCCGACTCTGACGAAAAACAGGTTGAAAAGGTATATCTTTAAATTACAGTAAGAATAGCTAACAGTTACACTGAATTACATGTTAAAGAGCTGCCTCGTTGTAAACGACGTTCTGCACGACGTGAAGGACTTCTACACCCTCACAGCAGAAGACAACACCTACTCCAAAAAGTTTAGAGTAGTTCAAAAGAACTTGACATTCAGGCTACATGAGTTGGCCAACGGCACGTCCTCCATTGAGGACCTCTTCGACAAGGTTAATAACATGATTTATTGAGTTATTATTGTATCCTTGCATACTCAATATCAACATCAGAAAATTTCTTTTTACAGGTGGTCCACGACCTCGTAGAAACATCGAAACCAGCAGGGGGGAATTTGTACGTGTCCGTGGGCGTCACACAGGATGGGAGCACAAAAAGCTTCGGGATGAGGGCCGTGCCTTATCCGCGGTTCAGTGCCTCTACGCTTCGACGCGAGATGACAATCGCCGAGACGAGTACTGGCATCATTGCCCCATTGGTTCTCGGAAACGTTAGTGAACATTGGAATCCTTGTTTTGTTTTTCCCCCTAAATGTATAAATTCATCTTGAAATGCGTGTTTCTTGGGTGGACATGCCATCAGGATCGGGTGACCCGGCCAACAACGCGTCCCCTCGAGACGACAACATCACCAAAGTCATAGGTTGGTGTTAGTGAAATTACAATTTGTTTCGAACTATTAAGTATACATACCATATATGTATACATTTAAATCTTCAAATTCTAAGTTACACAGTTTGAAGGTAGTGACGCCTGGTTAAGATGACATTTAAAAAAAGATGTACGAGAACGAAATGCTAAACAATTATGTTGATTAAGGGAACAACTGCCTCCCGAAAGCCATCGCCGTAGGAATTGCCTACTTGAATCGGGAAAGAGACTTACCTAAATGGAGAGCTCTTTCTCGATGCATGAAGCCTCAGCAGAAGGCTGCTCTGGAGCTACTCAACCGACTCGGGCTTCCCCAAAAGGAATCGTACGATCTCAAAGATGTCAAGGAGATTCAGGAGAGACTCACCGACTACCAGCTCATAGTATTTGATGGAGCCAAGCATCCATTATTCCGAGGTCCCTTCGCTGGAGATGGAAAGGTCGTTGGACTGCGACTCAGAAACAACCACTACGACCACATCAAGAAAATCCCTGCATTCTTTGGTTAGTTGACAGTTTAATGTTTTAATAACGAAGACCTAAAAAAGAAAAAAATCTTTGATTAGTTGACAGTTTAATGTTTTAGTTACAAATATGCAGAGAAAAAACCAAATTCTTTGCAGGCACAAAGTACTATTGCGGGAATTGCAACTCGCTCTACAAGAGCAGAGATGCCCATTACAACTGCCCCATTAGGTGTTCCCTATGCACCCACCCACGCATCGAAGAGTGTAGTGGCCGGCTGCATAAAGAATGCGCTAGGTGTCGATTCGTCTTCAACAACGAGGACTGCTTCAAACGTCATTTGGAGCAAGGTGTCCAAGGAGGTGCATCACGATGTGAGCGCGTCAAAATCTGTGAGACGTGCAATCAGGTCATTCAATTTACTTGACTTGTTCACCTCGGAAAAAAAAAAGAAGCGTTACTCGATACTATTGAAGGTTATTGACGAAGGACGAAAAGGACGTGCTCACGTGTGTGGCATGTCGTTTTGCCCTCGATGCAAGACGGATATGCCTAAAGACCATCCAACTTGCTTCATTACGCCAGCGAGCCCCATCTCCTCCAGATTCAAACTCAAGACTATCGCCTTCGATATTGAGGTAGTAATTTTTAAAACTAGTTCTTCTCTCTCACTAGCTCTCTCAAAACTAGCCCTCAACGAATCATTTGTTCAGTCCACAGTTGTGAGCGAGGATGGAAAAAACGTTCACAAGCCGAACGTTATCATTGCCATCCGCTCGTGCAGTGCCTGCCACCACAGCACGCCAGAGTCTCACGAGTCTCAAGACTCGTGCAATCAGTGCGGAGGGCGTCGTGTCCATGTCTGGCACGATATGGATGGAGGCAACAGAGACCTTGCGGGAGAATTCGTTAAATGGCTGAATTTGAAGGAGAACCGCTATGCCACAGTGCTTGCTCATAACCTAAAGGGGTGAGTTCTTTTCTTCATTGTCATTAAAAATCTCTTTTTTTGCGTTCTCTCCAATGAATCATGGAACTGTTGAGGTATGATGGGCAGTTTCTCTTGCGCACAATGATGAAAAGCGATGATGTGCCCAGTAAAATCGTGCTTTCCGGACTGAAACTGATGCAGCTAGTCAACAAAAGTGTTCGCTTTGTGGACACGCTCAACTTTCTACAGATGCCGCTGTCATCGTTTCCGAAAGCATTTGGAATTGTAGAGTTGAAAAAAGGTTAGTATACTCTTTCAAACATTGTATAAGCATTGTTTTTTTTTAAAAGAAAATACAATTTCTTCCAGGGTACTTCCCCCATCTTTTCAATCGACCTGAGAACTACAACTACGTCGGCACCGTACCAGAACTGACTTTGTACAACCCGACTCAGATGAAGGAAGAAGCTAAAGCAGAGTTCCTGGAATGGCATAGAGCACAGCACGACATCGAGTTCAACTTTAGAAGGGAAATACTTGCCTACTGCTACTCTGATGTAGCTTTGCTCAGCAGAGGGGCCATGGCCTTTGATACAGAATGCTTCAGAATATCAGGAACTCATGTTTTTCACGAGACTACCACCGCTGCAAGTGCAGCAATGCTCATTTTCCGAAGAAATTTCCTAAAGAAAGAAAAGCTGGCGATCGAAGCTCCGATACTTCCATGCAAGAGGCAGAGCATCCTAGCCCTCAAATTTTTGGCGTAAGTTAATCAAACAAATTTCCACATGTTTTTGCAAAGTTTATCTCAAAATTTTCACAGATACCTCCGTGAGACGGAGGGAAAAAGGATTCAAGACGCAACGCATGGCGGGGAACACAGAGTCCCCGGAACGAGATACCATGTGGACGGCTACATTCCTAGAGAGGGAAAGAAACCTATCGCGATAGAGGTTAGCTGATAATGTTGAAACATTTGGTTCTTTCAAACATTATTTTGTAGATACACGGATGCTACTTCCATGCCTGCACCTGCTCATACCAGGATGACGCAGTCATACTAGGCCGTACGGCTGCAGAGATAAGACGAGACGATAAATTGAGAATGGAATCGCTCGAGCAGAGATACAAAGTGAAGGTCTACCGAGAGTGTGAGATTAACAAGATGTTGCGTCGGGACGAGGAAATGAAGATATTCTTCATGAAGCATCGCGTGCTAGTAAGTTTTTTGTTATATTTTTGTTTTATTCTTGAATGAATGTTCAATTGAGGAGCCTCTTGATATCCACGATGCTTTCTTTGGCGGAAGAACTGAAACGTTCAAACTGCACGCAAAATGTTAAGAAGGATGGAGCATCCGCTATCTTGATGTTTGCAGGTTACTGAATATCTCTTTGTCATGGTATTTTTTATGTTCATCAATCTGCTTTCAGTTTATACCCATTCACCAACAAGTACAAGCCATACCCGATCGGAGTAGGAGTTTACGTTTCTGGAGAGGATATTTCGTGTCCAATCAACCAACCACAAGATTTGAGAGTCAACGGATTCCTGAAATGCAGAGTATGTTTTCTTATTGAATTCGTAACGTCTTCCAGTTACTTATTTACAATCCTATTGTTCAGGTATTGGCACCGCACAAACTGCATCTACCGGTTCTGTGTATGAGAGTGGGAGGAAAGTGCATATACGCTGTATGCCAACAATGTGCTTTGGAGAGGTCATCAGAGAGAACTTCATGCACGCATACGGACGAGGAGAGAGCTTTTGAAGGAACATGGGCCACGGAGGAGATCAAGCTCGCCTTGAGAAATGGCTATAAAGTGCTGAAGACCTATGAGGTAATCACTTTAATCACTTTTCATGTGTCTTCTAATCAATCACCGTCTTTCATCACTAAAATTCAGGGAAGACATTATGAGGACTGGAGTCAATACGAGATGAACCCTGAAAGCGGACATGTACGTCACGGCATCCTCTCTGAGTACATGAACACATTTGTGAAGCTTAAAACAGTTAGTGATTTAATTATTGTTTAGTAGTGTTGTTGATTCTCATTGTTTGCGATGTTTTCAACACAAAAAAAAAGAAGCTGTTTGAAGGAAGCAAGCGGATGGCCCAGAGATGTTGGCAATGACCTCATGAAGCAGGCCGAATACGTTGAGGCCTTCAAAGAGAAAGAAGGAGTGACGCTCGATCCTTCAAAGATGGTGCCAAACAGTGCAGCAAGACAAGTTGCAAAGCTGATGCTCAACTCCTTGGTAAGATTCTTTTTTGTTGTATTAAATAATTACAAACAATTTATTCTGGATTTTCAGTGGGGGAAACTCGGAGAACGATCGGGAAGGAAACAACAGGAAATGATTGTCTCCCCCGAAAGACTGCACAGCCTTCTGATCGAGGCCGAGACCGAGGTTGGGGACATCATTGTCCTCACCGATGAGAAGCTCTGGGTCTCCTTCAAGAAGAAGACTGACCATTCCGAGCCAATAAGCACTACATCCTTGGCTGCGGCAGTGCTCACGACGGCTTACGCAAGAGTGACGCTATACAATATCATCTCGCGAGTGCAAAGTTCCAGGCTGCTGTATTGTGGTTCGTTTAAATCTTTTCGTTATTATTTGTTGTATATTACAATTCTTTTGTGTTTCAACTCTCAACTTTAGATACGGATTCGGTCATCTACCTTCACAAAGACAGTGAAGTGGACCCCCTGGAGGAGCTGAAGGGGAACTTTCTCGGAGACCTGACGGACGAAATTCCTGGAAGAGGAACAGAGTTCGTCTCGCAAGGACCAAAGACGTATGCATACAAATACGTCACGCATGACGGCCTGGTGAGTAACTTACACGCTTTTCTCCATACCTATACTATTTTAGAAAAGAATGTCTTGTTTTCTTGCAGGAAAAGACTGTTGTGAAGTGCAAAGGCTTTCCCCTAACCTCTGACGCATCACATACGATTCACTTTGAGCAGATGCATCAGTTCGTGAGAGAAATGAAAAAAGGAGGAAAACCTGACCCAGTAACGGTCACATACGATAGAATAGTGACGACACGAAATCATTTGGTCACATCTCTCGCTCAAGAAAGAAGATTAAATGCTGTGTTTGATAAAAGGGTAATTGTTCCGGGAACTTACAACACGGTGCCTTACGGTTTCAAGTAAGAATATTCGTAAATGTTTCTCATGTTGTACTCTTGTGTTGTTTCTCATTAACTCAATTGTGATGCTTCTTGAGTGGCCGTCTACAATGTTGATGTGTGGACCTAGTGGTTGTGGAAAAAGTACCCTTGTTCATCGTATTATAAGGTCTCCCGATCAAGTTTATGAAGAAAAACCGAAACGCATATATTTTTGTTATAACGAGTATCAAAAGGGTTACGATGAATTTGCTAATCTTGATCTAGTAACAATGTGTTTAGGTCTTCCGCAACTGGAAAACTTGAAAAAACTCGATTCAACCCCTACTTTGTTGATACTTGACGATTTGATGGTTGCTCTCGATAAATGGCCTGATGCTGAGAAACTATTCACTGTAGCATCTCATCATTACAATATGTCTGTTATTGCTGTTGTTCATTCCTTGTTTTATTCTCGAGTGATGCGTAATTTAAGAATCAATTCTAGTTACCTTTGCCTGTTCAAAAACAACTCAGATCAATTGACTATCCGTAATCTTGCCACGCAACTCTACCCTACAAACAGAGTGTTTTTTATAGATTGTTACGAAGATGCCACTCGTGAACCTCATGCTTACCTTTTTGTTGATTTGCATAAGAATACCGATGTCAAGTTCCGTCTGCGTACGAGTGTTTTTCCATTAACTGATCGGGTTATTTGTTATCTCCCCAAATGAAGCGTGCGGTTTGGTCTGAACAGTGTATCAAGAGCATTGCTTCTTTGTCAAACGACAAAGAGTTTGAGCAAGGTTTGTACAAGTTGACAGACAATGAAGTGATATGTCTTATTGAAGCCATTTGCAACATTCTTTATGGAAATCTTCCCATTACTAAGAAAACATGTAAAACTATGAAAAAGTTCGCGCCAGTAATGCGTAAACTTGCTCCTATAAGAAACGTTCAAAAAGCAAAGAAGGCCCTCGTCCAGGTGGGGGGAGGGTTCATTGGACCTATCATACCGATACTTGCGAGCCTGGCGAGTACTTTACTCTCCAATGCCCTCCTTCAATAAAATGGTGTTAGTGCCTGAAGAAAGGCTAGCGGCGCTCTCTTCCATCAAACCGGAAACGTACATCGAAAGAATAGAGAGAGAATTACGTAGTTTGCTCTCTTCGACAGAGAGTGATGATAAACGCCTGAGATTGTATCAATCCCTTCTCCAACAACTCACGTCAACTATTCATAAAAATATAAATTATCAAGATGAAGAACCAAACTGGCAGGGGGAGGTCTCGACTCACGTTCCAAATAATCTTGGTAGTGTAGAAACAACCCCTTCCTCCATGAAAACTGCCGCTGAGAATCCTCAAGACTCTTCAATTAACACGGAACAAATAAAAGAAGAGAAAAAAGAGAAAATTTATTTGGATGAATTGAAATTCACAAATGCTACAGTAAAGTCAAAAGCTGATTTGATAGTCGAACATTTGAGAAAATTTCCCGACATTTTTATAATAAATGACAAAGGGAAAATTGACTTGGAAAATGAAGAATTTGACGTTTTGCCGATAATTTCGGACCTCTCTAATAGATGGCGGAGTCGTTCGACACCTCCTATGGGTAGCGAAGAGTTTGTTCGAGCACTTGTATCCACAGGATTCCCTGTTGAGCAGATTGCAAACAAGAACCGGTCAGATTTTGCTGTGAGCAAATGGTTCTCAAGTCAGTAGACTATAAATTGGAGAAGATATATTCAGACATCCAAAACCCCGGAGGTTTTAGAGGAGTGACTGCTTTGCTAAAAGCAGCCAATAATGCCGGAATTAAGGTGACTCGTAAACAAGTGAAGAGATTTCTGCATCAATGTGATACATACACGACCCATTATCCGTCTAGAACAAAGTTCAAAACAGGCCAAATTCAGTCGACGGGGCTTGACAGCGATCATCAAGCTGATCTTGCTGTTCTTATTGATCTGAAGAGGTATAACAAGGGCTATTCGTACATTCTTGTTGTTGTTGACGTCCTCTCTCGATTTGTGATGTGTGCACCTCTCAAAAACAAAACTGGAAAAGAAACCGCGACTGCTTATAATGGTATACTTTATTCTAGCGGAAGAATTCCGTTCAGACTATACACTGACGAGGGAAAAGAGTTTTTAAATACACATTTTCAAAAACTTTTGAGTGAAAAAGAGATAATACATAAGAAACCAAAGAACCATAATGTGAAGTGTGCGCTTGCTGAGAACGCTGTGAAACGGGTTAAAACCCGTCTGTATCGTGTGTTCTCTGAGAATAATACATATTGTTGGATAGATGTACTACAAGATGTAGTACATGGTTTGAACGTCTCACCGATCAAATCTATCGGAGGCATACCACCCGCTGATGTTAATCATGGAAACATGGAGAAAGTGTGGCAAAAACTATACGGAGAAGAAAAGTATAAAACTCCTCAACACATGTTTCGTGTTGGAGATACGGTCAGACTTTCCAAGTTTAATACATTGTTCAAAAAAGGCTATAAAAACACCTTCACATTAGAAGTTTTCAGAATAAAAAAATTATTATACAAGGATCCTCCTGTTTATATCATTGAAGACTTGAACGGAGAGGAGATTGACAGTATTGTATATGAGCCCGAACTTGTCAAGTACGTTCCTAAACAAGAGTTTAAAATCGAGAAAATTTTACGTAAACGGCAGAAAAATAGAGTTACTCGTGAAGTGGTTAGGTTATCCATCCAGTTTCAATTCTTGGATACCTTCCGGCGATGCAAGAAGAATCCGGTAACTCTTGGCATTTGGGTACCACTTCTTGCTCAAGAGCTTTAGTTGTCTACGTCGCTCAAGTCATGTTAATCTATGCTGTAGTTTCGGTGTCTATATATAACCTAACATTCTCGAATTGTCCTGATAACAAGTTGTGGATTGCCATTCTTTCTTCCTGTATTGGGTATCTGCTACCTTCTCCTTCCATCACTCCTAACAAATTATGAAAGACTTTTACTTAACTCTTTTGAGTAACACTCGTAAAGAGGATGTTATTTCTAAATTCCGTGTAAAGTTACCTTCTGCAATTAATTTGCAAGAAGATTACGAAGTGGCGCTAACAGAGATAATCTATCCAAACACATTTGACCTTTTGACCGATAGACGAGAAGACGATTATTTTAACGATAACACTATATTCCTGAAAGAC
Organism: Allodiplogaster pararmata; assembly: GCA_964056735.1. Lineage (NCBI taxonomy): Eukaryota > Metazoa > Nematoda > Chromadorea > Rhabditida > Diplogasteridae > Allodiplogaster > Allodiplogaster pararmata. The sequence continues at coordinate 43,273,417 of OZ057406.1, forward strand.
TTTGATGGATCCGTTGGAACTGTGACTGTCACTCCATGTTCTTACAAATCAGGTTCTGACTTGATTGGTCAGATAAACTACTCTTTGAATGAATTCTTCAGCTTCAAGTATAATACGAAAAATATGAACATGTTGTATTACAACCCGTATACACGTAAATGTGAAATAACTCTACCTGAACAAATTGGAAGAGCTATTTTCTCTAAACGTTTTGCCTATCTTTTGGGTATCAAGGAAACTATAGAACATCGATCAACCTATATTTCTTCTCATCCCGTTCACGTCGCAAAAGACATGATGTTCATTTACGTTAATATTGTGGAGAACCAGATGGTTTCCAATGTTTTATGCCCACTTTTGAAAGTAATAGCAACAAACGGAGAGTTGGGTGAAAATGTGAGCGTTTCCTTCACAAGACCTCAATATGCCGCCGTTCGCTACAGAGACTTTGAATACATTAATGTTGATATTAAGAACGACTTTGATGAGCATATAAATTTTCATTCGGGGAAGATCTGCATGGTACTTCATTTCAAACCTAAACGTTCAGCAGAGTAGGTATGCATGTACCCTTTAATCCAGACTCTTGTATTGACTGGTATGATGTGTTTATCGAACAAGCACGTCAGAGTGGTTCGGGATTTCGTGGTTATCCTTATCAGCGTGGTGCTTCTGGTTTGGGTGGTGTTCTCTCCAAGTTGTTCAGTTTCATTCTGCCAATTGCCAAATCAGCAGGACGGTCTATTGCTAGTGAGGCAGTGAATGCTAGTGAAAAGTTTGTTGATGACGTCATCGATGGTAAAAACGTAAAAGAATCTTTAAAGACACATGGTCGTCAAGCCTATAAAAATCTAGTGAATCGCGCCAATGCTAGAATACAACGCGGTCAAGGTAAGAGAAAGCGTAAAGCTCGTAAAACTAAGAAGATAAAGAGAGTCAAGACTAGAAAGCGGTCAGTATTGAAACGTCAACGACGTCGAACGGTTAAACGGTCTTTGAACTCTCTAAAAGACATTTTTTCAAAGTGAAAATGGGGAAACTAATTGACCCCAAATCTGTTCCATCTACTCGAAGTGAATTGAGTGTGTTTGAGATACCTTCAACGCAAGTTGCCCTAGAATCCTCAAGATGGCTATCTATACCTACAAGTACTCCAGTTGGTAAATCCTACATTGCTCTCCGTCTCCGAGTCAAACGACCTACAGGTGCTGATAACGTATTGATTAAGGAGAAGTACGGTTTGATTAATTACATTGGTGCTACTTTCTTCAACCAGGTAACTCTTGAGATAAACAATCAGCAAGTATTTGATTGCAGCAATTATGCTTACAAAGCTTACTTGGAGTGTCTTTTGAACCATAGTACAGATCAAAAGCGAAGTTTCCTTCAAGCCGGTGGTTATTATCAAGATGACGAGGAAGGTTTGGAAAGTACCGAGAATAGCGGATACAACTCCAGAGTTGAGCTTTTATCTAATGATGTTGTGGATCTAGTTGCGCCTCTTCACATTGACCACTTTAGCACTGACCGTTTTCTCATTCCTCACCTCAATCTTCAATTTCGTCTCTATCGTAACTCTGATGACTTTATAACAGAAAACTTCACAACCAGTAAACAATCAGGGATATCGATTGAAGTTGTGTCAATGAAGCTCTTGGTCCGTGCGGTAGATGTCATAAGTTCAGCAAGTCTCGCACTAGAAAAGACCTTACTTTCTTATCCTGCAAGGTATCCTTATCACAGAACACGTCTACGTGTGATATCTATACCCGGTGGGCGATCAGATTTCCCCTACTCTACGCTTTTCACTGATATTGTTCCACGGCGTATTGTTGTAGGATGTGTAGAGCAGGATGCATTTGATGGTCATTCATCAAAAAATCCTTTCAACTTCAAACACTTTAATATTTCTGAGATTTCTATAGATGCCAGAGGAGTTACTTTCCCCGCTCAGCCTCTCAAAATCAACTTTAAGCAAAATTGCTATGCAGAAGCTTTCGCAATGTTTTATGAAAACATTGGAGTTATAAGTGAAAATCGCGACATTGCAATATCTTATAAGAAATATAGGAATGGTTTCACTCTCTTTGCTTTTAACCTCGTACCAACTGATGCTAATAATGATTTTGAACTTGTTCAAAGTGGAACCACTCAAATAGCTTTGAGATTTGCCGAACAAACTCCTCCATCTGGACTACAACTCATAGTATATGCCGAGTATGACGGAATGTATCAAATTGATCATTATCGTAATGTTTTCAACGACCAGCAAGTGTAGACGCATTCTTATAAACAGTATTCTCATGTGAAAGTAATGATTGATGTTGCTGAATACGGCTGCTCTATCAAATCTAGAGCTTAATATTATTCTGAGAAATTGTCCTGTCACGAGATTCTATTATCTAGGTAGTTTCCCTTGCGATGCAATTGTTGATATTCCGGAAAGTCGACCTTTTTGTCTCATTTTCAATACTGGCGAAGCTAATTCCCCCGGAGAACACTGGGTAGCTGTATTTGTGAATAAGTATAATATTGCCGAATACTTTGACTCCAACGGAGATGAATGTTTGATTACCCTCAAAGAGTGGCTGTCCAACTTTCGCTTGGTAGAAATGTTCCCATTCCGTACTCAGAGTCACTTTAGTAATGTATGTGGTCACTTTTGTCTTTATTTTCTCCATAACAGATGTAAAGGTAAGAGCATAAGATATTTGAAAAATTGCTTCCATCGAAAAAATTTGAGCAGAAACGATTCGTTAGTGTATAAATGGTATCTCCATCATCTCAAGTCATGTATAAATAGGTGAAGAGAGATCACAATCCATCATTTTCTTTGCCATGTCCAGCGATAAACTTTCCCTCCTCACTGAGAATGACCCCGTAAAGGTTGCTGAATCATCTACTAACTCTTCCATTAAGAAAGAGAAGGAACTCGCAAATGATTGCGAAAACGTGGTAACTGTTATGGAGACTGGCATAACTCTACGAAGAGCGAGAAATCGTATTGAAGGAGATACAAGTGTTAGATACATTCGTAATATTGGTTCATTTCACCTACTCGCAGATGAATCTGATAACATATTTGTACAATTTCTCCAAGCTAATTAATTAAGTGATGATTGAGATGTCTCAATCAAGCGATACTTCTACTCACGAAGAAGTTCATTTCAAACGGAAGAGAAAGCGAGAGGAGGAAAATATTGAGGTTTATTGAGAATCTTTTTTTTTTTGGATTCATAGCAGTAAGTAATCGTTCAATTTTGTTGAGTTATAGCAGTAAGTAATCGTTCATTATTGAGTTTCCGTCACAAGAACATGCCAACGATTACGAAGAGCCTCACCTCCGAGGAAGACCTTTCTCTATATTCAGACCACAAAGATTCATCACTATGGCTGTTTGTAACGAATGTTCCAAACCTACCGTCATATCCCATGTTGATCACGCCATCACCTTCAAATTGTGTAACTCTTGTATTCTCACAAACGTTCGCATGCAATCAGCCATTTACCACAACATTGTTGTGAAGAACTTGAAGGAGAGGAGAACGATTGCCAGACCAAAGGACTCATCGACAAGTGCTCTCCGCATCTGGTTAGTTTTTCTTTTTCTTCACATCAGACAAAGCTGAGAAAGAAACTCTTAGTGATTACTAATCAAGCGGAAATTTGTCTCTGGAGGGAGGACAAGCTCCTCCCTAGGTTCAGTCATCTAGTTTTCCCATTTGAGTTGAGGTTGTGCTGAATTTAATTGATGTTGTGTTAATTTTGTCTATTTTTCCAGATGCTGTTGTACAGATTTCTACGTTTTTTTCTGGGAGATGATCTGGAAGAAATTCTTTCTCACGAAACAATGGAGGAAGTGAACAACGAACTCAGACAGCACACTGTGCGCACTACACACCTTGAACAAAATGTGGTTCTGGACCGTCCTCGTCTGGACATTAACTCTACAGCCCGGACACCTGTGAACGTACGTTTACAGGTTTCCGGACGGGCCAATCCTATAGGAATGCGCTTGGTTCGTGTACCCTTGCATGTTAGTTTTAAGCTTTCCTTTTCAAAGAACTTTTAGAACTTTTTTTTTCTGTTGATCCATTTAATTCATTAGGGCAGCCATTGACACTAGGTGTAAGATCTGTCTGTTTTTTTTTTTTTTGCTAAAACCTTTTCTCTACCGCAAAAAAAAAAAGTCAAATTGAAGGACTACTACACCGCTCAACACAATATCTGGATTGAGAAAATGGAATGGCCCTGTGTCCGTGTTTTCAACGGGTCGCTATACCCTATCCAGGTCTTGGAGATTGATCTGGAATAGTCGGCAGTCACCCAGGGTTTTCCCATTTGAGTTGAGGTTGTGCTGAATTTAATTGATGTTGTGTTAATTTTGTCTATTTTCTCAGATGCTGTTGTAGTTATACTGTTTCCAATGAATTGTTTTTCTTAAATGATGCCTTTTCCGAACTTAACCGTTGTTATTGTTAATGAAAAATTTGACTAAACTGTGTCTTGTTCATTCTGCAAATGCGAAAGAACACACAACAGAGATGTGTTCTTTACCGCAAAAGAGTACAGAGAGACGGATTGGCGCAACAAGTGATTAATGGGAGAGAGGTTACCCTACAAATTACTGTAGAGACGACTTGTTGATATAAGGGGTTTACACCAAATATTTATAGCTTGAGGGTTTGATGACGTCATCATCGAGCACATTGAATTTGAAAAAAGGTTTTGAAAATTTGTATTAGAGAGTAGTGAGAAAACATGGTGTAAAAAAAGAGACGGTTAGAGAAAAAACGCGTCAGAGCGCGTGAAGAAACAACGTACAAGAAGCAGAGAGTCAGATACATACTTTTAAGAGAGGGTAGTAAGAAGTTATAAAAAATGAGAGAGTATGATAAATGGAATATGTTAAGAGAGAGAAAGCCATCGGTCACAGTAAAATTCTATGAGAGAAGGCGGGAAGGGTAGAGAAAGAGAGAGAGAGAGAGAGAGATAGAGAGAGAGAGAGAGCAGTCTGTAAAACTACAGACGACCGAGGTTAGAGAAAAAATGCGTCAGAGTGCGCGAAGACAAAAGTGTGTAAAAAAAGAGACGGTTCGAGAAAAACGCGTGAGAGCACGCCAAGAAAGAGTGTGTAAAAAAGAGACGGTTAGAGAAAAAACGCGTCAGAGCGCGCCAAGAAATAGTGAGTAAAAGAAGAGACAGTTAGAGAAAAAAACGTGTTTGAAAAATAATTTTAAAAAATAAATAAAAAAATAAAAATAAAAAATTGAAAATTAAAAAAAAATAATAATAAACAAAATTTTAAAAAAATTAAAATTTATTTTAAAAATTTTTGAAAAATCGATAAATGACCTTTAATTGACCTTTAAATGACCTTTAAATGACCTTTAGAAATCATATAATCGATGACCTTTACGATAACCTTTATATTTGACCTTTAAAAATCAATCGATAAAAATTGGTCACAGAGTCCTCCACATCACACAGAAGTATCTTCTTCGCCAGCGCTAATTCATGTCTACTCATATGCTCATATGGCTTCTCTTGATGGAGAGGGTGTAAGTCTGCTTGGAAGTATCTTCTTCGCCAGCGCTAGTTCATGTCTACTCATATGCTCATATGGCTTCTCTTGATGGAGAGGGTGTAAGTCTGCTTGGAAGTATCTTCTTCGCCAGCGCTAGTTCATGTCTACTCATATGCTCATAGGGCTTCTCTTGATGGAGAGGGTGTAAGTCTGCTTGGAAGTATCTTCTTCGCCAGCGCTAATTCATGTCTACTCATGTGCTCATATGGCTTCTCTTGATGGAGAGGGTGTAAGTCTGCTTGGAAGTATCTTCTTCGCCAGCGCTAATTCATGTCTACTCATATGCTCATATGGCTTCTCTTGATGGAGAGGGTGTAAGTCTGCTTGGAAGTATCTTCTTCGCCAGCGCTAGTTCATGTCTACTCATATGCTCATATGGCTTCTCTTGATGGAGAGGGTGTAAGTCTGCTTTGAAGTATCTTCTTCGCCATCGCTAGTTCATGTCTACTCATATGCTCATATGGCTTCTCTTGATGGAGAGGGTGTAAGTCTGCTTGGAAGTATCTTCTTCGCCAGCGCTAATTCATGTCTACTCATATGCTCATATGGCTTCTCTTGATGGAGAGGGTGTAAGTCTGCTTGGAAGTATCTTCTTCGCCAGCGCTAATTCATGTCTACTCATATGCTCATATGGCTTCTCTTGATGGAGAGGGTGTAAGTCTGCTTGGAAGTATCTTCTTCGCCAGCGCTAATTCATGTCTACTCATATGATCATATGGCTTCTTTTGATGGAGAGGGTGAATGAATGATTTATTGCACAGTGCGTGTTGCGTTTCAGGTAAAAATAGATAAAACTCACATGTAGTCAATTCACAGGCATTTCACTTTTTTCATAGAAAAATGTGAGAAATTTTAAGAAAACTTAACAAAAAGAAATAAATTCAAATTCAAATTCAAATTCAAATTAATTCAAATGTAATTAGTAGAAATAGAAATTAATAGAAATAGTAGAAAATCGTACAGGTAGTTAGGATTCAAGCTGATAAGTAGTGAATAATGATTAGTTCAACAAGTTTAACTCCATCCGATCTTTGAATGAACTGAGAGTAGAACATGATCTGGTCTCATTAGACAAACTGTTCCAATAATTAACTACTCTAGATGGTAAGATGTTAGAATGCCAAGCTGATCGAATTAGTGGTTTGATTAGTGCATTCGAGTTAGATCTAGTATTATAAATGTGGTTGTTAAACAAAAACATGGAGCAAGGGTCGATTGACGTAAGCCGATTTAATATTCTGTACGTCATGATTAAATCTGCAGTCTTCCGTCGGGCTTGCAGCTTGGGAAGTTCCAAGAGCTGCAGTCTTTCTTCGTAGGTCAGCTGCAGACCGGCTCTCCTGCAAACTTGTTTTGTGAAATGACGTTGAACTTGTTCAATCATTTCTATGTGTTTTTTTAAGTGAGGAGACCAAATGACGGAGCAGTATTCCATTATGGGCCTAACGTAGGTAATGAATACTTGTTTGTAAAGTCTTACATTTTTCGACTTGAAGGTTCTCAGAATGTACCCGCATCTCATGCTTGCTTTACGACACATTTGTTCGATATGTCGAGAGTAATCTAGACTATTAGAATACTCAATACCCAAATCTCGAATGTGATCAGACTCACAAAGGGCATTTCCGTCAAGATAAAACTTCACTTCTGGGTGATGTTTACCCATTCGCATAACAGTTGTCTTTGAAGTAGAAATTGTTAATCCCCAACTCGTTGCCCAATCAGCTACAGCATTCAGCCCGCCTTGCAAACTTTTCACATCGTTAGTGGTGGTCTATTTCACGTCATCGGCGTACATTGTCACGTCGCATCCTTTAGGTAGAACTCCCGGTAAATCGTTAATGTACAGAAGAAACAGTAAGGGCCCAAGGCAGCTCCCTTGAGGAATTCCAGATGGAGTCGCGTAGGAGTAGGATTGCTTTTCCCCTACTTGTACACTTTGTTCTCGATTTTCAAGAAAACTTCTCAAAAAATTCAAAAGACAACCGGATATTCCAAATAGGGAGATTTTCCGAAGTAGTAGTGTTAGTGGCACCGCATCGAAGGCCCGTGAAAAATCTATGAGAGCGCAGCTGATAAAACTTTTCTCATCCATTTGTTGATGCAAGTTAGTAAGCGACCTGAGCAAAGCAAGTTCGCATGAGTGTCGTGGCCTGAAACCAAACTGATGAGGACTGATTAGCTTGTGTTCTTGTAGATATTCCAAAATCTCATGGCAAATCATACGCTCCATAACTTTTGACGTAGAGGGAGTGAGACTTATAGGCCTATAATTTTGGGACTCAGTGCGTTTTCCTTTTCTTTTGAAGACAGGCTTGACAATCGCAGTTCGCCATATTTGCGGACAGCTACCGTGAAGAAGACATTTATCGTAAACTATAGCTAATGGCAGTGCTAGAGAAAGTGCGGTTTGCTTGAGAAAGATGTTAGGAATGTGGTCCGGATATGTGTTATTCTTGGAAGAGAGACGCTTGAGATATGAGTAAACTGTGTGAGCGGGCATGTGTATGAAGTCGATATTGCATGCGGTAGTAGAGACAGAGATGTTAGTAGAAAAATTCATATAAGTGCTAATATCGTAAAGAGATTCAAAGTGCTGAGCAAAAATAATTGCCTTCTCAGAGTCATCAGTAATCATCTCACCTTCGGAATTAACGATTGGGCCTATTATTGGATCATCTTTGATGTTAGAGTTAGTGAAACGATATAGTTTTGACAGATTTTTACTCTTCAACAGAGTTTTCTCCATGTTTCTACGGTGACTGTCGAGCGCTTTCCGAAGTTTGCGATTCATTCTCGAAAATGGAGAAATTCCAATAACTTCCCTCCTCTTGTATAGACGTGCACATCTTCGTTTGAGTTGAGAAATTTTCCCCGGTGTCTTCTTGGTTAATTTTATTTTTAATTTAAAGTCTGCTTGGAAGTATCTTCTTCGCCAGCGCTAGTTCATGTCTACTCATATGCTCATATGGCTTCTCTTGATGGAGAGGGTGTAAGTCTGCTTGGAAGTATCTTCTTCGCCAGCGCTAGTTCATGTCTACTCATATGCTCATATGGCTTCTCTTGATGGAGAGGGTGTAAGTCTGCTTGGAAGTATCTTCTTCGCCATCGCTAGTTCATGTCTACTCATATGCTCATATGGCTTCTCCCACTGTTCGAGTTTATTGAGACTAAACGAACATTATAATCTACTGCTCGTGAAAATTTATTATAGCTTTGCACTCTGTGCTCCAGCAGAACTCTACATTTTCGAAGCAGGCCTCTCTCGAAGAGACGGTTCTTCCCGCTCACGAGACGACGATTAAAAAACATTCAACATTTATCGATGTTGGATTCGTGAGACCATTACAAGATCTCTTCTCTTGCTCTTGCAGAAAGCTTATATTCCAGGTCGCAGGGTCTTTGGGACGGATGAACTCCGCCATCCAGGGCGTAGTAACTCTAGTGCGGAAGAAGAGAAACTCGGATACCGGAGAGAGTGCGTTTGCTTTAACAACGAAGCTTGCAATGTCCTTCACTCAATGTCTCTGTGAACAAAGCTGTGGAACTAATGGTTTCCATCTTTTGACCCGGTACTTCAATTCTACCTTTCAAGGTGTCCACCACGAAGCCTAGAAAGTCGATTTTTTGAACCGAATCTAGTAATGACTTACGTGTGTTTACCGTGAGTCCCAACAACCGAAAGATTTTAAGAGCTGGACATATTAGGGTACTTGAATTGGGTCTTTTACGCTGCTTTCATTTTTTTATGTACTACTTCTTCGTTCAGTTCAATCTATGTACATAAGTTGTTTTCGTCGCATTGATGTGTTGACCGAGTTTCATTAGACTATTTTGTGTGGTCCTACCTTGAGAGCAGTCACTGCTCAAACCACTTAAATCTTGAGTTTCTGAAGAAAAAAATCCCACCAGAAGTGGTGGATGAATATTATTTATTATTATTATTTATTCATACATCAATAATGATGTGACAAAACATAAGATAACTCATACAATAGTGAGCGTTGTTCTTGACAATAACATCTGAACAATGATTTTCTAGAATAAGAAAGGAGAGAGAAAGCAAAAAAAGGGAACAACTCAGAGATTAGGTAAGTGCAGATCGAGAATTTCAAGAACATTTAGCATCTTGAGCCTCTTTTTGAACACATTAGAGTTAGGAGAAGTCACAACTTGAGCAGGTAAATTAATCATCCACCTAGACGAATATCGACAAGTACCTTCTTCCAGTGATTGAAGTGTTCGCACAGTTACTTCATGCCAAAGTGAACCGAATCCAATGATTTTTCAATACAATTTTTTGATTAATGCGAGCTAATAAATGTACAAATTAGAAAAATTTCACTCAATTCACTGAGATTCACGTTTGTTAACTCGTTGCCGAATACACACAACCTGTATAATATCAAATCTTTTTTCATGCTTTCCTTGTTCTACTCAGAACAATACAGAAAAAAGTTTTTGTTTTCTCAATTCATCTCAACTATTCACTGTCCAATTCATCTCAACTACTACATGTAAAATTGATGAGTGTAAGACAAGACTAGAATGTGAGCTTCCTTTTTCCAAATTACAGTTTTTGACCGTTGTCAAAAATTGAAATGTATGTTGTATGGCCCTTAAAATTGGTGTTTGGATACGCGCCTTAGGGAGTGTACTGTAGGTGGGTTGCGTATGCGTAGCATACGGGGAGACGAGAGAGAAGTAACTCAGTCTACGTTTATCGTGCGTTAAAGCAAGATGCTTTATGTGGTAGTATGAGTCCCGCCCACCCACCCAAATCAAGATGAAGGAGGAGAACGCTAGAGTATTGAGAGATGGCTGACACTGAGGTTGAATGAAGTACCTTAAGAAGTCGCGCCAGGAGCAATCGCGGAGAGCAGCAGACTCCGATGTCTTAGGTAGTTTATGGCTTACAGAAAATGTACGAAGAAGCGTTGGAATGAAGGATCGGAGTTACAATGGCTGCATGATATGAGTTACAATTATATCCATTCGCTGCTGGAGTTAAGCAAGAATACAAGGGTTATAGTCGTATCTTAGGGACGGTCAAAGCGACTACGTCGCCAATTACAAGAGTGAAAGTATAGTACATCAGAAACAAAAGAAGCGTTACCTTGACTGACCTCAAAGAAATAGGCTGACTGAGACGATTGAAGGACCGAAATATGGGCTTGTTGCATTTCGAATAATATTCCGAGGTAGTAGCGTTACTAAGAGGAGGTGTCTCAAAGGGAGGCTCCATTAGAATTGGATTTAGACGAGCAAGAAATGAATACAGTGGAAAAGGTAGTGCTAAAGTTATTGGACGAGTTAAATGTCTGAAGAAGAACAGTTGGAGAACAAATATGTATAATACATTATCTCAGTTATCGATCACCAGATGTCATAGCGTCTACCAATTTTCGGTTCCAATGACTGTTTTTCGTGATGAGTTCAACGTTCGGACTGAACTAATCACTGAAATAGAAAGTTGAGATACCAACCGATGTACTAGGACTGTTCGCAACGACGACACAGTTGCACATTCCAGTCTTATATCCAAGTGTTTTCCAATTTAATAATCTGTCGGTCAGCCATGGGAGCAATAACTCTGAACCAGGTTTCCTATGGCATACATATGTACATAGAGCTCATCCCAGTTAGAAATACTCGCCCTCGTTTCCATTGTTTAAGTATATATAGGCAACCCAATAACGACGGATCATTTACGAAAAGAGTGCTATCAAGCTTGTGAAGGAGCTGGCCGGAAGAGCCCACCATACTTCAGCTCAGAAGAAGAAGGCGTATAGAGCATTTAAAGGAGCATCATTGGAGTAAGCAAAACGTAGGTAAACGAGGATTCCTCAACAAGGAATCGCGCCGTATGTCAAGAATGTATTAAAGACACCATAAGGTGTGTTGTCAATATGAATAGAGGCAATGTTTCTTCTAACAACTTTCTTAGATATGTAGCAATAAGACTATATGAATGAAGCAGACTGTTGAACTATCAGATGGTAATGCGGAAAAGGGAACAATGAATGTGCCTTGTATGTTATGTGTGTTTCAATTATTAAATGTCACCAAGGAGAGAATGTTATTGTGTTTCAACTGTACAGTACGAGTTGTTTTTAACCTCATGGTTTATTCACTGCGACATATTATGCACGAATAAAACGTTACAACGCTCATGGTTTATTCACTGCGGTCAAGTGTTGTACATCTCGAAGGCGGGTGTATTCAAACAAAGGTTATATGAGACGACGGATGGAGTTTACGACAGTAGGAGTCAATATAACGTACATTATATTGTGTGCGTGTGTAGCTCAGTGGGTAAGAGCAAAGCGAAGGTCGCGTGTTCGTTTCCTGTCACACCACACGGTTTTTGCCACTTTCTGCGAACAATCCGCTCCTCTGCTCGGTATAAAAAGGCAATTACCGAAGTAAGGCATGAGTAAGGCATGAGGGAGGCAAGAACACGGGAGGCATTTTTTTGTTTGTACCAACAAGCAACACACTCATAACACACTTTTACTTTTTAACACTATGGACTACACTTTCAGTATAAATGACAGGTTTTACGTTTGAAAATTAGGTTTTTATTTTATTTTTTGTTGATAGAAGTGAGTATCGAAGACTTTCACACGCGTTTTAGTAACATCCGGATTACAAAATGTCTGATCAAGCTCGAGAGTTTTTTTTGTACGGCATGGCATGACGTATGAAAAAATTTTCACAATGTCAGGTTTTTTTCTGGTGATATAAAGTTTATATACGGCCTCACAAATAAAATTCGCACCTTTCACATCCCCCCTCCACCCATCCCCGAATGAATTGCGCCTCTCCTCAGGTATTTTTTGTTTTTTTATACTAGCATCTAAGTAATTCAAACACGTTACATTGCACTCGTGAACAAATATATGTATGGATGGTTGAAATAAGATTTAACGGGCCAGGTTTTTGGTTTTTTACATCATTTTTTTAAGAGTAAGATATCATTTTCATTGACCAGCTTCGTGCCCTCACGTTGAGGCTTAGAACAAGGTAGATAAACATTCCTTTTTTGTTTGCAGAAGCGATTACCACATCCAAAGAAAGACGGCTTCATTCTCGCAGCAATCTTCTCCTCGATACGGTTACTGAATTTTAAAATTTTACTGCTTCACTGCTTGTTATTTTACTGATTTTAATAACCCCTATCACTATCTTCTGTTGGCTGTACCTTTTTCTGTTTCCTATTGGCTTGCACTTTGCCTCTTGATATGTTGTAGTACAGTCAATGAGATTGGGGTGTCAGGTTGGAAGGAATTGATGAAGAAGCCTTTCACTTTTTTAAAGTCGGAAATTCTTCCCTTGAAATTGGAGATGATCATGTTTTTGAATGAAGGTAGATAGCGTTCGTTTTTAATAGAAATATTTGGTCACAGTATTACTTAAAGAACCAGTTTAATGGGATAAATCGTGTTAGGCGTTTTTGAGGTTTTGGAACAACTTTACTTAGCGGGGGTGGGGCACTTTACTTGGGGAGGGCTTTTGTTTTTAGTGTTTTCAAACTACTGTATCCATTAAACCATTTCTATTTTTTTGAAAAAATTATTCATTAGATTTGCAAAAAAAGTGAATAATATGAGAAACTTTCTTATGCGGTATCGGTAGTCTAAGCCGTACGGCCCAGGGGTTATTTAGTCATGTCCGGTCGCTTGTCGGCGGGCGTCCGTTTCAGACCTTCGGCGGACGTTTGTCTTTTAACTCATAAGGGGGACCCTTATGAGAATTTTTTTTAAAAACTTTTTTCTCATAAATTTGAAACTTGAAAAAAAAATCCAGATGTAAGGCAAGTATGTGTATACAAAAATTTCCGCTGCCGGCTCCTGAAATAAAGAGCGGCTCCATCATGTAAAGCACGGCCCCTTTAAGAACAATGCGCTCCCCAATAAAAATGGTAATTGTGATGGTTTCTTACTGATGTTTTTGTAAGCTGAAATTTTTAGTTATTTTTTACACTTTCTTTTGACAGCGAACGCGCTTTACCACGATGTGAGAGAAGTTGATTTCACTTTGGAGGACACGGTACTTTACGCATCCGAATGTTTTTCGGACTTTTCGAAGTGCGCATAGAATTTTTTCACCCGCAGTGTGAGTGAAAGAAACACCCTGGTGGTGAAGCGATTTCTCAAGATGAAAGAGGGATAGAGGATGAAAAAATAGAGACAGCTGGGTTTTTTCCGTGCGATGTAATTGCATATCTGTAATAATTGGGTTTTGGCCCGTAATGATTTCGCTCATAGTTTGACTTTGCAGTACAAAAAATAAAATAAAAACCTAATTTTCAAACGTAAAACCTGTCATTTATACTGAAAGTGTAGTCCGTAGTGTTAAAAAGTAAAAGTGTGTTATGAGTGTGTTGCTTGTTGGTACAAACAAAAAAATGCCTCCCGTGTTCTTGCCTCCCTCATGCCTTACTCATGCCTTACTTCGGTAATTGCCGTATAAAAATCGGTTGCTTGAGACAACGACGGGTAGGAAATACTCTTATTTACATGTATTCAAATCAAACAAAAGTTTTGAAGATTTTTTTCAGATAATGAATTTTTGTCAAAGCGTCACTGTTTCGCGAAAGTTTCAAAACAGTCCTAATATGACTAGTTGTTTTTTGCAGCCTCATTGCTAAAAATAAGCTGTGGCCTAGTTAGCGTAAATTTAGGCTATCACGACATTTCGCGTCATGACAACTGACACCCTAAATTTCACAATCGAAATTTTTCCATGTAATTTTTTAATAGAATTTATGATTAGGCTCAGGTAAACATTATGCTAAGGATGTCGTACGGCTTATTAAAAGACCGTATACAACGACCAGCCACATAACATGAGCTTTGGAGAAAAAAATTGCGAAATTGGGATGCGAAATGTCATGGAACCTAAATTTACAATTATTACGAGCCGATTTTTAATGAGAACTTTTTTCTGAAGTTTCCAAAAAAAGTTTCACCTGTCATGCGCTGCGTCACACTCCTGACAGTGTGTCAGGTTTTTTCTTTTAAAAACAGATAGGAGCAGTCCAATTCATTTTAGCAGTTTGAATCGTTGAATTTTAAATCAAGGTCTTTTTAATCACGACTGATGTGCTGTGAACGAGAAAACGGGGAATTGGCACTTCAAAATGAGAAGAGAGCAAGTATTGAAATCTGGATTAAGAAATAAGCTTGAAAAATTTGTGATTTTTCAACCTTCCGAAATTCAGGTTTTCAGAGTTTTTTTTCTTCAAAATCCTAAATATGGAGCGATGTCTCTTTTGTGGTTGGACTCGCAGAAGTGCGTGCAGCTCTGTCAGCTTCTTCCAAATACCGCGTGAGCCAGGGATGAAGCAGATTTTGTGGCTACATGCTATCGATAAGAAGGTCAGTCGATTTTGCGGTTCCGTTTCGATTCAGGCCAGAAGGCGTGAATTCTGGCTATCTGAGCGCTAACAACTCCGGTTTTTCATCTTTCTTGGTTATTTAGAGCAGTAACTCATCGTATTTCTTTATTACCATAGGATAGCTTGTACGGCCATCGCTTATATGAAATCATGAAATAGGAATGGGGAATGATGAGGTATAAGACAATAAATTTTCGTTGGTGTCCACCCTTGCTGTTGACAACAGAAAGTTCGGTAGGGCTATGAGATTCGAGAGTTCGATCTCTTCTAGAGTCTTGCCGAATGCCTCGATATCTTGAATCTCTTTGAAATTATCTGCAACTTGATTCCATAAAGCAATTGCTCTAGAAAAGAAAGAATGTGGATCATTGTATCGTTTGAAGTTCATCAGAGTTAATTTGGAGGTTCGGTCTGAAGTGCGGAAATTGGTTTCAGTTCTTAACTTCAGCTCTTTTTTGCACGTCTGACAATCCGCTCTATCAGAAAGTAGACGAAAAACTACCAATAAATCAAAACGGATTCGTCAAATGATTAGTGAATCTAAATTTAATTCAGCGAGACGTTGGGGGTAGCTCAACCTAATACTTCCACAACGAGAATAAGCTCTTTTTGTGAGAAGTCTTTGAGGGTATTCCAACCTTTTCGAATTATTACTGCGGATTTTCGGGGAGAAAATAATTGTACCATATTCAAATAGTGTTCTGATGTAAGTGGTGTAAACGGTTTTGTAACCGTTCAGTCCAAAAATCTAAACACTTTGAAAACTTGTGAAATTCTATACAGAATCCTAGTACGTATGATTTCTACGTGTTGCTTAAAGTTGAGCTTAGAGTCCACAAAAATACCTGAGTCTCTGACTAAGTTAACGACCTTTATCAGCGAGCTATCAATGAAGTAATCGTTTTGAGATTTCCCTAGATGGAGACAGCTGATTTACTCGACCGCTATGGGAAATTTGAATTCACGTGACCAATTTGAGATATTGCTTGCAATTATCACCCGAACTGTAATTTTATCAAAAAAGTTATCTGCATCGCTAACCATACTTTTTCAATCAGTTGAATTGTTTGCCGTGACTTTGATTATGACTATATGTTGACTATGGTGAGAATAAGCGACTTCTATGGTTGTTTAGGAGTTGAACATGCGAGACCGCGTGTGCAGTGTGCACTTCCGTAGCGGACGGCCTTCAAATGACCCAAGTCACGAAGACTTTGTTCCCCATCTTTATCTCAACAGTGACCCGCCACCTGAGGTCACCAACTTTTTTCGCATTTCTTGGAGAAGAAAAAAACAGAAATAAAAATTTTCTCTTATTTTATTTTCTTAGTAAAACTTGAGTTTTACTTCAAACGCTTCTAATGATGATTTCTTTTTCTGAAAAACGAGTGTTAATTGTTCCATCTTAGCAATGAATTACCGTGGCTAGTGCGAAAGCGTAAGAAATTGACTAGTGAATTTTCATTTGGTTAATCGGTAATTTATAAATTAATTCTTCAAAATTAAGCTGAAAAATGCGTTCTGTACATTGGGTGCTGACGTGATTAAAGTGCAGGTACTGACGTACTTGGAGGAGATGGCAGAGAAGAGAACTCCTGACCCGGAACAGTTTTCTCGAACCAACTTTCATGCCCAATTGAACCCAGCCAATCCAACCCGTCTGGAGTTTTCTAAGACGGCGCGGCCTTCGATTCTCTGCCGAAAGCGGCGGATTGTCAAGAGGGAATCCCAGTACCCGCCCTCTCCACTCTCTGGGTTAATAATGCCTTTAAAATATATCAGCCTTCTTTTGTAATGCTTGGAACCAGGATGTTTCTTAGCACGCGCATAATGTGCAGATAAAAAACTAATTATGAGGAAATGGCTGACTTTGAAAAGAGAAAGAGAGCTTGCGATGAGATTGTCATACAAACATAACTATGCACATCAAGTCTGTTTGGGTAGCGCGTAGATCTGCGCACATGTTTTGCCCAGGGGTTAAATGAAGCCGCCCAATTTGGGTTTACATGTATCCGCCGCTCAAAGTTTGGAAGAAAAAAGAAGAGGTGATGAAGGAAAAGGGTAAGAAAAGATAGGGAATTTTTTGTCAATAGTGTGTGTACATGTATCCGCCGACGGGACCGATCCGGTCACTATTTAACCCCTGGTTTTGCCCACATTTGAAGCTTAAGAAACGCCCTGCCTCAAACTGACGACCCGTCAGCAAAGAAAGCAACAATTTACTTTGCAGAGACGAAGATGAGATGGAAAGAGGCGAAGATGCAAATCAAGCACTTCCAGCTATATCTCCTAATCTGTCAGTCACCCCTGCCCATACATTCGCTTTATCTTAGCCGATGAAAGCTCGGATGACTAGTCTGCTAAAAATTTGGCATGAAGAAGAGTTTAGCGATGGCCACGACAGGAAGTGTTTGAAAGGAGAGGGTAGAAATCTTGAACTTATACTTTGAACTTTTGAACTTTTTATTACGCGAAACAAATGTATCACGTGGAAAAAAAAACGTTGCATGGAGGGATGTATGCATAAGAAGGTGAAGGGAATAAAACATGGTTAAAAAAGGCTAAGGAGCTTCTGATGGTATGTAGGAGCAGAAAATGGTAAGAAGATCATCGATAGCCGTTCGAAACCAGCCATTGGAGAGGAGAGGGAGAAGGATGAATGATACGACAAAGAGGTCAGAGTGTCTTTATAGAAGAGGGGAGAGGTAAAAAGGAGAGCCGCTCCGTAGCAGCCGTTTCTTGAGGAAAGGGAAGGGAAGAATGCCTGTTAAAGAAAATTTCCTTACCTCAATTAAAAACATGAGGCACGAAATACTTGCAGAAAGATCCACTTAAACTGCTCTCCTATTGAGAGCTCTCTCCTCGTATTAAAAAGATTGCAGAGAAATATTCTCGACTCAAACCATTACCATTACACCACGGGTACACATTGCTATTCCGTTTGATAGTGTTATATGAAACACTCATATGCCTTGTTCTCTTAGTCACGCATGCTTATTAGGCGACTGCAGAGAATGCTTAACGAAATGAATTTTCAGTGAAACACAACCGATCCGCCGTCTTTTGCAGTCGCGGACATTGCAGAAGTCGATTGATGAATCTCTTACGAATACAGAGTTTGAAGTAAGATTGATTTTTTAAAAAATAGTTTTTTCTCGTAAATTTTTTTACAGAGTTTTTAAAAATGGGTTATAGAAAGAAAGTGACCATCATGAAATAAAAAGTCTATCAAGAAATAAAAAAAAATGTTTGATCGATTAATATAAATGTAATCCTTCCGTTGATAAGCGATAGCAAAAGCTTTTTAATCTTTTTTCTTTCACTGTAATAGGACGCGGATTCTAAATCGGAAGTTGAAAGTTACGGGATCTGAAATTAGATCAGATATGAATCGTTATCTCTTTTTATTCGAGTAATTAGAATGAGGTTTTTGTGGACTCAGGAGCGGGAAAGAGAGATATCAGAGGAAAGAGGCCAGAGAGTTACTGACCACTGCGCTCCAAGGAGTCGACGGGTGCGGGTTTTCCCACTAAGCCGCGCCCTGGTCGAAGCGGCTGGGATCAGGCCAGGCCAGACAGTCATCATCAAGAAAAGGAAGCTGCCTCTCAACAAACCTGCTGGACAACAATAGAATGCTGCTCGAATTTTTCAGGAAAAATGCATAGAGTGATGACAGATTCATTGAAAAGAGCATAGCTGATTTTATGTATGTATGAAACATGCTGATGATTTGATTTTTATGCAAATTTTCAAAATCAACAATAAATAAATCATTCTTACATATGCATCGTTCTGCATTGAATGGATAAGGGAAGGAGGGTAGAGGGGGGGGGGGTTCGCCATAAACATGGGAGATGTGTCATCGTAGAAAATTTTTGATGCTACCACACAGACAGAATAGAATTGGAACCATAATTTGCTGGAAAAGCAGAAGGTGGAGAGTTTGAGATATACAACTGCCCAGCTGCGATTTATTGGGCACATTTGAGTTCATACTGCGAGGCATTAAAATGATCGATGTTATCTATGATAAGAGTACTTCAAGAGGCAACATGACACAGTATCGGCGTAGGCATGATAGTAATTTGTCTCTCGGTTATTTCTTTTACCGAGAACTGAAGCATCTTAACCCAGAACTCTAGTGCTTCATGCGGTGTCCAACTGCTAACATGATGCGTTGGTGTGGACACAAATAGCGAGTCCTCTAACATATTTTTTCTTCCTCAGACACGTTGATATAAATTTTGAAATTTCGCACACACAAAAAATCTAATCTGAATAAGCAATTTTTTTCGGAAACGGTCCAAATTGTGTATCGCGTTCTGTTGATAATGAATCATTTTTTTTCAAAACTTGCTGAAATTATGAAATATAACAAAATGTATTTACAAATTCTTAAAAGAAGCCCAACAATATTCTCCAGAACTTTCGAATAATTTATAACTAGCGTGAAAGCAGTCCTATACGTGATGCAGATGACTGGGGATGAGTAGAGCGTGAAAGCAGTCCTATACGTGATGTAGATGACTCGTGATGAGTAGAGCGTGAAAGCAGTCCTATACGTTATGTAGATGACTCGTGATGAGTAGAGCGTGAAAGCAGTCCTATACGTGATGCAGATGACTGGGGATGAGTAGAGCGTGAAAGCAGTCCTATACGTGATGTAGATGACTCGTGATGAGTAGAGCGTGAAAGCAGTCCTATACGTTATGTAGATGACTCGTGATGAGTAGAGCGTGAAAGCAGTCCTATACGTGATGCAGATGACTCGTGATGAGTAGAGCGTGAAAGCAGTCCTATACGTGATGTAGATGACTCGTGATGAGTAGAGCGTGACAGCAGTCCTATACGTGATGTAGATGACTCGTGATGAGTAGAGCGTGAAAGCAGTCCTATACGTGATGTAGATGACTCGTGATGAGTAGAGCGTGAAAGCAGTCCTATACGTGATGTAGATGACTCGTGATGAGTAGAGCGTGAAAGCAGTCCTATACGTGATGCAGATGACTCGTGATGAGTAGAGCGTGAAAGCAGTCCTATACGTGATGTAGATGACTCGTGATGAGTAGAGCGTGAAAGCAGTCCTATACGTGATGCAGATGACTCGTGATGAGTAGAGCGTGAAAGCAGTCCTATACGTGATGTAGATGACTCGTGATGAGTAGAGCGTGAAAGCAGTCCTATACGTGATGTAGATGACTCGTGATGAGTAGAGCGTGAAAGCAGTCCTATACGTGATGCAGATGACTCGTGATGAGTAGAGCGTAAAAGCAGTCCTATACGTGATGCAGATGACTCGTGATGAGTAGAGCGTGAAAGCAGTCCTATACGTGATGTAGATGACTCGTGATGAGTAGAGCGTGAAAGCAGTCCTATACGTGATGCAGATGACTCGTGATGAGTAGAGCGTGAAAGCAGTCCTTTACGTGATGCAGATGACTCATGATGAGTAGAGCGTGAAAGCAGTCCTATACGTGATGTAGATGACTCGTGATGAGTAGAGCGTGAAAGCAGTCCTATACGTGATGCAGATGACTCGTGATGAGTAGAGCGTGTAAGCAGTCCTATACGTGATGTAGATGACTCGTGATGAGTAGAGCGTGAAAGCAGTCCTATACGTGATGCAGATGACTCGTGATGAGTAGAGCGTGAAAGCAGTCCTATACGTGATGTAGATGACTCGTGATGAGTAGAGCGTGAAAGCAGTCCTATACGTGATGCAGATGACTCGTGATGAGTAGAGCGTGAAAGCAGTCCTATACGTGATGCAGATGACTCGTGATGAGTAGAGCGTGAAAGCAGTCCTATACGTGATGCAGATGACTCGTGATGAGTAGAGCGTGAAAGCAGTCCTATACGTGATGCAGATGACTCGTGATGAGTAGAGCGTGAAAGCAGTCCAATACGTGATGTAGATGACTTGTGATGAGTAGAGCGTGAAAGCAGTCCAATACGTGATGTAGATGACTCGGGATGAGTAGAGCGTGAAAGCAGTCCTATACGTGATGCAGATGACTCGTGATGAGTAGAGCGTGAAAGCAGTCCTATACGTGATGCAGATGACTCGTGATGAGTAGAGCGTGAAAGCAGTCCTATACGTGTAGATGACTCGTGATGAGTAGAGCGTGAAAGCAGTCCTATACGTGATGCAGATGACTCGTGATGAGTAGAGCGTGAAAGCAGTCCTATACGTGATGCAGATGACTCGTGATGAGTAGAGCGTGAAAGCAGTCCTATACGTGATGCAGATGACTCGTGATGAGTAGAGCGTGAAAGCAGTCCTATACGTGATGCAGATGACTCGTGATGAGTAGAGCGTGAAAGCAGCCCAATACGTGATGTAGATGACTCGGGAAGAGTAGAGCGTGAAAGCAGTCCTATACGTGATGCAGATGACTCGTGATGAGTAGAGCGTGAAAGCAGTCATATACGTGATGCAGATGACTCGTGATGAGTAGAGCGTGAAAGCAGTCCAATACGTGATGTAGATGACTTGTGATGAGTAGAGCGTGAAAGCAGTCCTATACGTGATGCAGATGACTCGTGATGAGTAGAGCGTGAAAGCAGTCCTATACGTGATGTAGATGACTCGTGATGAGTAGAGCGTGAAAGCAGTCCTATACGTGATGCAGATGACTCGTGATGAGTAGAGCGTGAAAGCAGTCCTATACGTGATGCAGATGACTCGTGATGAGTAGAGCGTGAAAGCAGTCCTATACGTGATGCAGATGACTCGTGATGAGTAGAGCGTGAAAGCAGTCCAATACGTGATGTAGATGACTCGTGATGAGTAGAGCGTGAAAGCAGTCCTATACGTGATGCAGATGACTCGTGATGAGTAGAGCGTGAAAGCAGTCCTATACGTGATGCAGATGACTCGTGATGAGTAGAGCGTGAAAGCAGTCCTATACGTGATGCAGATGACTCGTGATGAGTAGAGCGTGAAAGCAGTCCAATACGTGATGTAGATGACTCGTGATGAGTAGAGCGTGAAAGCAGTCCTATACGTGATGCAGATGACTCGTGATGAGTAGAGCGTGGAAGCAGTCCTATACGTGATGCAGATGACTCGTGATGAGTAGAGCGTGGAAGCAGTCCTATACGTGATGCAGATGACTCGTGATGAGTAGAGCGTGAAAGCAGTCCTATACGTCATGTAGATGACTCGTGATGAGTAGAGCGTGAAAGCAGTCCTGTACGTGATGCAGATGACTCGTGATGAGTAGAGCGTGAAAGCAGTCCTATACGTGATGCAGATGACTCGTGATGAGTAGAGCGTGAAAGCAGTCCTATACGTGATGCAGATGACTCGTGATGAGTAGAGCGTGAAAGCAGTCCTATACGTGATGTAGATGACTCGTGATGAGTAGAACGTGAAAGCAGTCCTGTACGTGATGCAGATGACTCGTGATGAGTAGAGCGTGAAAGCAGTCCTATACGTGATGCAGATGACTCGTGATGAGTAGAGCGTGAAAGCAGTCCTGTACGTGATGCAGATGACTCGTGATGAGTAGAGCGTGAAAGCAGTCCTATACGTGATGCAGATGACTCGTGATGAGTAGAGCGTGAAAGCAGTCCTATACGTGATGCAGATGACTCGTGATGGGCAATTACCGAAAGGAGGCAAGAAGGAGGCAAGAAACCGGGAGGCATGAGGACGCCTTGAGTGAGGACGCCTCGTTAGCTAAGCCGTACGGCCTCGTTAGCTAAGCCGTACGGCCTCGTTATCGTAAACTTTTACTAAGCCTAAGCGTTTTTTAATGTAAAAAAATATTTTAATATAAATGCCTCCCGGTTTCTTGCCTCCTTCTTGCTTCCTTTCGGTAATTGCCCTCGTGATGAGTAGAGCGTGAAAGCAGTCCTATACGTGATGCAGATGACTCGTGATGAGTGACAAAGCAGCCTCCTCTTAAACCAATTCTTTTCTTCTCACGACTAACGCTTTTGATTCATGTAAAATGAATCACGTTTGATAAGAAGCTTTATTCTCCAATTAATAGGCATTTGATAAAGAGAAATAGATATAAAAAAGGAGAGATATAGAGGAAGTAATAGAAAAGGAGACAAAAAAAGATGCAAAGAGAAGGTACCCGAGATAGTCGTTGAAAGCTGAAAAATGTTTTCTATCGTTTGGTATCTTCTATTAACTTCATAAACATCTTTTCCGATTTTGGCTTCCATACAATTCGGTTCCTTTCAAACTTCTTTCTCTCTTAAAGTCTGATGAACATCCTTTTCGTTCTCCTCTCATCTTAAGCAGCCGTCACCGCACTCTACTTCGAAATCCCCCAGCCACTTTCCCCTATCTCTCGGAGTTCCTCTATTCTCTAAACTGCTTTCTACTGGAGTCTTTTTAAAACTTGATTTCTGTTAACTACAACAACTATGCAGAAAGAAGAGAAGACAACGGTTAGTTGAGGGATAAATAAATTACATACTTAAACTACTCCTGTTTTCAAACTGTTTGAAAACAGGAGTAGTTTAAGTATGTCTACTGGATATCCAATGTGTTTAACTCAGCATAAACTCTTCCTCACTTCCATAGAAAACAGCGTGTTCTAGTAGATTTTTAGAAAGAAGCAGTCAGAAAAATTGTGAACTCAATATAAATTTATTGGAATTCTTCAATTTTTAAAGACCATTTCACGATGAATAGTTTTACTTCACTATTGTATACATACTAAATGTAGTTTTAAACGTTTTAAATTATAATTTCGATCAGAAAGCGCGGAGGAAGAATCAGTCTTCCGGCAGTGAACCCAAAACCGAATTCATCTACCAAATAGCTGTATGGAGGATCCCGAAGTACACTTGGGTTTGCTCAAAACTTTATGTGCGTTTGTAATCGAGTGGATACTTGTACTTGTATAAAATACTTGTACAGAAATACTTGTACCTTGTACCTGTATAAAATACTTGTACCGAAGTTTAATATTCTGACTAAACTCTTTAAAAGAGAATTCTTCTATAATGAGGCAAGAAATATAAGCAGGGAACTACAATTGCAGGAAAAAAAACTTGAAGGAATTTTACTGGAAAGACTGATTTTTTCCAGGAGCAGTGGAAAAAGCTTTAATCTATGCTGTAGCTTTATCTGATTTGGTCTGTATCGGTCTTTTATGCCCGTAAACTGTGCAAATCGACTTTTGTTGTAAGGGGGAAAATGTTGCAGGAAGAGCCTTCCTTCTGTTTTATTCAAGAAGGCCTGACGGTCGAAGACCTTAAGGGCCGTTCCACGGGTTCTATGCTCGACATACGAGATCAAAGACCTCTCAACGAATGTGTGAGCTATTCATCATCTTTATCTCATATCATGATTGTTACAAGATTTTTGAAACCATCACAATTCATCCAGCAAACGGCTTTGCACTTACACTGCTTTCGTAAAGTGAAAATCCTTAAGAAAATTACATTAGAAAATTTTATAGAAAGATTGTGATTCTCAACTACAGTACTGGGTGAGAACTATTGTATTTGTAAAATGTTACAAATGAATCCGAACACTGGCTTAAAATGTTATCTTTCATATTATTCACTGTTGCATATGTACGATCCGTGAACGAGTCAGCAGTAGTTATCACTAACTTTAATAATCATATTAGAAAGGCCAAGAGTATTTGACTTTTTAATTAAGAAAAATCCTTTATGGGAACATCGGATTATCCAATAAAAATAGAATGTAGTAATCGAAAAGTTGCAATTCGTCTTCTATCTATTGAAAATTGCAAATCAAAATTTTCACAGGCAAATTTCTAGCTAATCCAAGGTATATGTCTTACAACGAAATGAAAAACGAAAAAATAGAAACCGAACATTTTCTAATATGCGTTTCTCGTCGTCTAACAAATAAGGATCATGTACAGAAAAAGCATACTCTAAGAAATCTCTGATGAAGCCAGGAGTCTGTATAGTTTGTCCATAGATAGTATAGCAAGTGCGTGGATTTTATTTTTCAAAATGTAACACTGTACGTTTAATGGTATTAATAAACATTCGCCACGTAATAAGCCAGTTTCCTATAACTTTGATACAGTTTGAAGCTCTAATAAAGGCTCAAGAGCCATCAATGACTATCATACAAAATTTTGAGGTCGTCAGCGAAAGGGAAAGGAATAGCAGGTAGTGGGTCTACAATGTCATTAATGAAAATAAGAAAGAGCCCAAGAACACTACCCTGGGGCACCCCCTGAAACGACTGGAGCAAAGGACAGGTAGTGGGTCTACAATGTCATTAATGAAAATAAGAAAGAGCACCAAGAACACTACCCTGGGGTACCCCCTGAAACGACTGGAGCAAAGGACAGGTAGTGGGTCTACAATGTCATTAATGAAAATAAGAAAGAGCACCAAGAACACTACCCTGGGGTACCCCCTGAAACGACTGGAGCAAAGGACAGGTAGTGGGTCTACAATGTCATTAATGAAAATAAGAAAGAGCCCAAGAACACTACCCTGGGGCACCCCCTGAAACGACTGGAGCAAAGGACAGGTAGTGGGTCTACAATGTCATTAATGAAAATAAGAAAGAGCACCAAGAACACTACCCTAGGGTACCCCCTGAAACGACTGGAGCAAAGGACAGGTAGTGGGTCTACAATGTCATTAATGAAAATAAGAAAGAGCCGAAGAACACTACCCTGGGGCACCCCTGAAACGACTGGAGCAAAGGACAGGTAGTGGGTCTACAATGTCATTAATGAAAATAAGAAAGAGCACCAAGAACACTACCCTGGGGTACCCCCTGAAACGACTGGAGCAAAGGACAGGTAGTGGGTCTACAATGTCATTAATGAAAATAAGAAAGAGCCCAAGAACACTACCCTGGGGCACCCCCTGAAACGACTGGAGCAAAGGACAGGTAGTGGGTCTACAATGTCATTAATGAAAATAAGAAAGAGCCCAAGAACACTACCCTGGGGCACCCCCTGAAACGACTGGAGCAAAGGACAGGTAGTGGGTCTACAATGTCATTAATGAAAATAAGAAAGAGCACCAAGAACACTACCCTGGGGTACCCCCTGAAACGACTGGAGCAAAGGACAGGTAGTGGGTCTACAATGTCATTAATGAAAATAAGAAAGAGCACCAAGAACACTACCCTGGGGTACCCCCTGAAACGACTGGAGCAAAGGACAGGTAGTGGGTCTACAATGTCATTAATGAAAATAAGAAAGAGCCCAAGAACACTACCCTGGGGCACCCCCTGAAACGACTGGAGCAAAGGACAGGTAGTGGGTCTACAATGTCATTAATGAAAATAAGAAAGAGCACCAAGAACACTACCCTGGGGTACCCCCTGAAACGACTGGAGCAAAGGACAGGTAGTGGGTCTACAATGTCATTAATGAAAATAAGAAAGAGCCCAAGAACACTACCCTGGGTCACCCCCTGAAACGACTGGAGCAAAGGACAGGTATGGGTCTACAATGTCATTAATGAAAATAAGAAAGAGCAACGAGAACACTACCCTGGGGTACCCCCTGAAACGACTGGAGCAAAGGACAGGTAGTGGGTCTACAATGTCATTAATGAAAATAAGAAAGAGCACCAAGAACACTACCCTGGGGTACCGCTGAAACGACTGGAGCAAAGGACAGGTAGTGGGTCTACAATGTCATTAATGAAAATAAGAAAGAGCCCAAGAACACTACCCTGGGGCACCCCCTGAAACGACTGGAGCAAAGGACAGGTAGTGGGTCTACAATGTCATTAATGAAAATAAGAAAGAGCACCAAGAACACTACCCTGGGGTACCCCCTGAAACGACTGGAGCAAAGGACAGGTAGTGGGTCTACAATGTCATTAATGAAAATAAGAAAGAGCACCAAGAACACTACCCTGGGGTACCCCCTGAAACGACTGGAGCAAAGGACAGGTAGTGGGTCTACAATGTCATTAATGAAAATAAGAAAGAGCCCAAGAACACTACCCTGGGGTACCCCCTGAAACGACTGGAGCAAAGGACAGGTAGTGGGTCTACAATGTCATTAATGAAAATAAGAAAGAGCCCAAGAACACTACCCTGGGGCACCCCCTGAAACGACTGGAGCAAAGGAAGAAATTGCATCTTCTACTTATACCTGTTGCACTCTATCACATTCATTCATTTATTTTTTCCGTGCACATTAACAATATACACATAAACATTGTATAAAAAGATACAATTAAGACAGTGTTAAGAAAATAAGCATGGACTAATACCAGAAACATTCTAGGTTCTCAATACTTAGTGCTGGTGGGAATTTTTTCTTCTACATATCGACCTATATCTTTTCTAACTAATTATGAAATGCAACGAAAAGACTGGTTCTACTAACCTTAATAATACATACAGTCGATAAAAGATTTACATGGTAATCGGATAATATTTACTCAATCTACAACATTCGGAGTCGGTAATATGACTTCTATTGGTAGCTTCTTCGAGTTCGTTGTAGACTGCGAGGCATTTTTGATGGATACTACATAGTTCTTCTGGAAGTGAATTTCAGACTTATATAGTTCTGGAAACGAATGTAGACATTCTAGCGGGATAAAAAATCGGGAGGCGTATTCTAAGAGAATGGGCTTGTCTCGTATGATAATTGGGTGGAGAAACTTTAAACAGAAAATAAAAATTGAGGGAACAGATATTGTGGAGACACTTGTGCAAGAAACACAAATCTTTAAATGCTCGGCGCTGTTCCAGTGACTCAGTATTGAGAAGGCGCTGTTCTAGTGACTCAGTATTGAGAAGGCGCTGTTCTAGTGACTCAGTATTGAGAATTGCGAGTCTTTGCGAATATAGTAATCTTGGATATCCACCTCTTGACAAAATTCTTCTTGTTAAATTTCTCTGTACGTATTCTAATTCATTGATGAGATATTTGAATTCAGGAGACCATATTTTAAAAAAAACCTAAACCATGCATTGAGCCATTTGTGAACTTTGCCCCTAATACCATAGTTTATGCAAGAGTTTTAAGTGGTAAACGGTATCGAAAGCTTTAGAAAAGTCAAAATATAGCAGAACACAACAATCATTTTGGAAATGAGGCATGTGTAGATGGTTTTGGAATAAAACAAGTTGAAGAAACCGTGTTTCTTTTCTCTCGAAAGCCATATTGATAGTGAGAGAGAAAGCACTTTAGTTTCAGAAAGTTGGTAATTTCAATTTCATGCTCAATATACTTACCAATAGTGCTAGTTATGAGATAGGTCTCTAAGTTTCTGGATTTTTTTTGCTGACAGCTTGCCTCCTAGCATTAGATAACTGTGCAGTTTCAAAAGAGGCGGAAAACATTAGTGAAAGAGAAAAATCCAGTGATCTGCAAAACTTTTTCAGAAAGATTGATGGTATTTTATGTGAGGAAAGACCATGTGTTCGAAAAAATCTCTCGACAATGAATGGAGAGATGTCGATATTTTCTCAAACACTGAGAGTTCTTGGATCAAGCAAATAGGTGTTATCATGCATGAAAACTGAGGCTCTTCTTTCTTTCTTTCTCTCTCTCTTTATCACTTTGAAAAAGGTTACCCTGAAATAGGTTTGAACTAGAATTCGACTGGCATCAAGTCGTTAATCTTCTGATTGAAGGTTCACCGAACCGCGTCCTCTCCTGAGGTCTCGCATTACTCCAGAGAGCTCTCACCAAATTCGAAGGAAAACTTATCAACAGATCAAGAGGTTTCCTGTCTTCAAATATATTCTCCCTCAATGTTTATTCTGAATTCCATGTCTCTGCCCTTCAGAACTATGAGACTTTGGAGGAATTGAGCGAGGAAGGCAACATCTGCGACTACTTTTATATGGAACAAGAACTGACAACTCGTGAGAGGGATTTTCAAATATTCACGTTCAATACGGCTTTTGATACAGATCTTTATTGACGTATCATACAAGACATTCATGATCACCTTGTTATTTTGACTTTTTAAGCAACTACAGACTATGTCCCAGTTGATTTGGATGTATCGATGGAGAACTGGGAAACAATATCCGATCCCTCCCGGTGGAATAATGAAGCAGTTATCGATCGCCATTGTAGTATGACAGATGTCAACTACAATGAATACTTGCAATTCGACTGCCCTTTCAATGCAGAATCTTCAGCAGAATTTGAGGAATTCTTCCACATGAACATGGTAAATTGTAAATTGTATAAAGAGTTTTTTAGGTAGAAAACTTCCAGACTTTTTCTCAATTTTTTTCAAAGATAGGTTTTTGGATGACTGCAGAGGGCGGAGCATCGTTGTTATTTGACTGCAGGGGGCGGAGCATCGTTGCTATTTGACTGCAGAGGGCGGAGCATCGTTGCTATTTGCGACCATTTTTTCTATGCTTACAATTGAAGCTAGCCGTGAAAATGATTTTTAATTAAATAGTTTTTTTCTAGCGAAACTGAATATTAAAAAATTAGAAGATAACCTGTACGTTTTTCCTGCATGTTCACCAGGGTATTCTATAATTAGCCATTCAATGTAAAGCTACTGGAGTTGGAAGTTATTTTCAACTATTTCAAATTTTAAAGGAAAAATAAAAGATTTCTTTAATTTTTCCATTTTTAAGGGCCTCGCTCTGCGACCTTTCGATATAGCGGAGGACCACTGGAGCACACCCACGTCGGAACCCCAATGAATTTCTTTACAAAAATACATATCACAGACCCCGAGTTTAAATATTCTTCTCTATCGATTGTCTTAAATCCGATTCCTAAGAAACTGTAGAGTACAAAATTTTATGGTAAAAATGTACATATCAATGTTCGGAAAGTAACCTCCCGTGTGGGACAACCGACCGTCCTGATCAATAATTGTTTCCAAAGCCGATTGAAATGAATTTGTGACAAAAATTAATAAGAAAGCTCATTCAGTAGCTTTACATAATTACGATAAAAACGAAGAAATGAATTTTACAACAAAATTTTGAAAACACACTCATTCCGTTTTCAAATCAGTGTTTTGTTTCGCATGTATAAAGCTAATGTCGATGTTTTCAGCTGCAGTTAAAAGTGTATATGTATGTATATATAATTGTCGCTCTCAGATTGCTCTTATTATATTAAGCTGTCCCAAAAGTTTTGTAAAAAATTCAGTGTTTTTTGAACGTTTTATCTTTAATTATTAATAAGCTCAGTCAATAATATAATCACCATTATAAGTCACAAAATTCATCTATCGAATACGAAGGGTTTCGATTCCTTTCCTCCTGAACTCGTTCCAGGCCCTATTAGGTTATTCGATGTTTTTCAATTCAAAATAAAAAAATTCTAGAAAACTCACGAAACTTTTATGACAGCCTAATACTAATTTTCAAGTTGTAAAAAATTGTAGTAACTCAATTCGTTCAGTTTACTAGTTCATAGCTTGGCAATTCATTTCGAAAGTTAGTTTCCTATATTTTTTATTCAATAACTGGGAATCTTGAGACAGTAACGAATTTCATAAAAAAAAGAACAGCTGAAAAGTCTCAGATTGCTCTTTTTCATTTTTTTTCTTCATTTCTTTTTCATTTCGCTAAACTTTTTTCTCCAGAAAGTTTTCTGTTTAATATCAAAAGTGGGTAAGCTGATTTGTCAAAAATTAGCATTCACCGGACTCAAGAAAGGTAAAAAGGAATTTTCATGAAAGAAATCATTCTTTCCTTATTCAAGCAAGAATGTCGGTCGCGCCCACGACTTTTCATCTTGAATCGTCTTTTTTGGACAACTAACAAAGCTACTGGTATTCTACTTCAACTCCGATTCAGAGGACTCTTTAGAAACATGAGGTTAAAAAGGGGAACGGTCCTATTTGGACTCTTCAGCGCAACGCCACAGTTTCTTATTCCTCTTCCCAGGTTTACTCGAAACCCTCTCTGTCCACCATGTTAGTGATAACACCACTGAACAAGTTATCCTTTGGCGATAAAGATATAAATATGAACAAAGTCAAGAAGGAAAACGATCTCCAATTGCGAATTGGCTTCTAGAATACAATAATTTTCAGAAAGCATAAGAAAAAAATTTAGTTTTATAATTCAAAGTTAATTGTCCATGGATTGCTGTAGAAGATGTATGAAACTGCAATTAAACTTGTAGTTTTGGTTGTTTTTCTGCTGAGTGAGAAAAGTCATTTGTGTGGATGGAACTATTCAGACTTCCAGGTTCTTCTCGCTAGAATGTAATCTCCTTGCACATTTATAGATTTTTCAGTTATTGATTGGCAGCTTCTCGATAACATTTCATTATCTGATTCGAGGCAGTCAAGTGGCAGATAAGGAGGGCCTCCCACCTCTGCATCCCTCACCCATGGCTCCATCAAGGGGCTCCTTACAAGCGATTGCATATCAACTAGTTTACTATTGGCTTGTGACTTGTAAAACCTGCCTTTTTGAGAATCTTTGTTTTTATTGCTATTTTTATATATGTATATTAAAGATATATATGAAGTGATTAACATAACAATAATTGTTATTATTGTTATCATAATCTTTTATTATTGTGATTAGAGTTTTATGATCATAGTATTATTATTGTTATTATTATTATTATCAACTAAATAACTTTTCTTGAATATGAAGCCCCGACTTTTATGAATTCTGCGTCCAGATCATTTCAATCGGTCTCTTAAGATGGGAAAAGCTTACGACGGTAGGAAGAGTAGGGTCCGAAGGTGTATTTAAAGCTGCTAGAAAACGAGCTCAATTGAGCAACAAAATTTGGAAAAGTAGAAGGAGCGCATTTTCGAAGAGAAAACTTGAGAGAAGAAAAGTCTCTGCTAGACTGAGGATCTGCTTTGCTGAATTATTCAGCCATTGATAGGAACTGGTTGACACCACGAATCTTCTTATATCATTAAGAGCTACAATGAATTTCCTATTCTTTGTCGCAAGCAATCGTTTTTCTCTTCTGTCTTTTTTTAAATCCGCCCTTCGAAATTGAAGTCATGAAACTTTCGCAAATCCTTAGTGCTAATTTTTAAAAAAAATTCAAAATATTTCTTACATTTCACTGAAAAATACTTTTTTTTTCAACAATAAGTGTCTTTGGTATTCTCACGAATTGAAGTCAACCATCATGAAAAACCAATTGGAGTGCTCGATTGAATTCTTGAAACCTGATGCGATAGAGTTTCAGTGTTGCAGTAGCCATGTTGGTTTTTTCACAATTAGGGGATTGAAAGAATAACACTATGTCTCACATGGATTGCATAATTGTCTACAAGGGCGTTGAGAAACATTGTTGGTTTGCATGCTTGTGGCGTTGAGAAACATTGTTGGTTTGCATGCTTGTGCGAATCTCTCACGTTGACAACACATGAGAGGAGACATCGGCCGTTGCGCGACAGGTCAGCGGGCTATCTCCGCTTCTCTCGACCCGCCACTCAGTGGACTGTCTCTATGTACCCCCCCTTCTTCCTTCCTCCCTCGCCTCCTCTCTTTCCTCACATTCCTTTGCCTCCCTGCTTCGCACAGTCTCTCCTTTTTATTTCTCTTTTTCCGAAGCATCTAGAGATAGAGAGAGAGAGAGAGATCGAGAGAGAAAAAGCAAATGAAAAAGAGTGAGAGTGGAGGCAGACGTAAAAATAAACGAATAGAAAGCAAGAAAAAGATACTGAAAGAAGAGACTGTAAAAAAGAAGTCGACAATGATTTCTTTCTCTTTCCCTTCCACCACTCTTACCTATTTGGTTTTTGCACCACCCTGAGAAAGGGAACAGAGAACGAGTCAGAGAGATAGAAAGGAATATGCTGGAAGATGAAGAAGAGAGTACATAGAGATGGATTGGTGGTTCGGAATGTGGAAAGTCGCTCTCTACCATCTATGTTGAGGCATTCCGCATCTATTAGAAAGTGTATATACATATACATAGTGGAAATATAATGTTTAAGACTCTTTCAGAACATCTTGATTCTTATCCCTTTTTCTTCTCATTCTCTCTCTATCTCTCTCTCTCGATCTCAATATCGCCTTGACCTTGCCGCCTCGGGTGTTCCAACAGGTAGAGTCGAATGGAAAGAAACTATAACTCGCCTCTTCAGTTGATGAGACGTCTCTCCGTCCAGTTTTATCGTTCCATTTCACATGATAATGCCTCTTTCCTCAAGATCTCTTCTCCTCCTAGCAACTCAAATCTTCATTTGAACCCAAAATTAATAAGATTGATTATTTTCCTTTTGATTAAAAGTTTTCAGCAGCATTCAAATTTTTCCCGACTCAATGATAATGCAGTTGATGACCCTGTTTTCTCACGGATTGAGCCTTGTCATTTTTATGCTTCATTTAAGTCTACTTCGCGGGTCAGTTAGAGCTTATCGTTGATATGCAATTACTTGTAAATCCAACAGAAGCAACAACAAGAGTTTCGAAAATTTCACTGGGGGCGTCTCGGACGCGAAATGCCTCATCAACACCCTGAATACCTACACGCAGTCGCTGATTACATACCAGCAAACAAAAATGGTTTTTCGAACTTTTCTCGTTTTCTTGCACCATTTTGCAAAGATTCCGACTTCTGATGATCAAAAAAATTGGAGGTTTTTTAAAAGACGAAGAAAAATTTACTTGTTAGATTTACTAGAATTGTATTTGATTCTCTTATCAAATTTCATTTCTCTCCTGTTATAAACATAACTCATATATCTGAATGAACTGTATAGTTTTCATTTATTCTCCACACTTAATGATTTGTTTATAACAGGGTTTTAATCAAATTAAACAAAATTTCCATCGCTGCACAAAAATAGCTTTTTGCTTGAGGTTGGCAAAGTGGACAGAGTAACGTCATCGGGGGACAACGACCGACGACACCACTCAAGAATCAAGGTTTTATCTTCATAGGGTTTACAGTGAGGTTTAAAACGCTCTAATAAAAAGCAAATTTGTTTTTAAGTTTTAGACCAGATCAATCAACATGTACTTCGAACTCGGTGATAAAACTTCTGTGTAAGTCGGGAGAAATTTCCTTTTGCGATAAGCATTTGAGGTATTTGAGGAATGTCGGTTTCTCAATCTCCAGGAGGGAAGTATCGCGTAGAGGAAGACATTCTCGATGATTCACACAGGAGATATCAAATCAAAGAGGTTGCTTTGGTATATATATATTCCAAGGCTATTTCTTTCAACAACTAACTTATTCAAAAATTAACAAGTTCGAGGTTATTTCAGAATTTTTTCTCGGTCGTTTAATATTCACTTGAATACAGGAAAAATTTTCTATTCAACTAATTTTCTCGACAATTCCATTCCATTTATTGCTATCTACCTAATTTATTTGGTGATGTACATAATACCTACCGGAGGAATCGTGAAACTGTTCAAAATTATTCCTAATTAATTTGTAGTCCTCTCAATATGTTCATTACTTGATTGGCAGTTTTTTTTTGTGAAAAAGGCTTCGCCACGTGTTCCCATGAAGTGTAGCTGTGTTTAGACGAATTTATTCTCATTCGCTGTTTTTCGAATAAGATAATAATAATAATACTTTATCGCAAGGGTGATTTCGGAAGGGGCAGGTAGGGGATCTTGACGCTCATCTTGCAGGTAGGGGATCTTGAGGCTCATCTTGCAGGTAGGGGATCTTGAGGCTCATCTTGCAGATAGGGGATCTTGACGCAGGTAGGGGATCTTGAGATGAGCAAGAAAAAGCAGCCTTCTTCATTAGAACTTTACTCTGTTCACAGCGTTAAAGGAAGTTTTCTTAATATTTTTTCAAATTATGTCTATTTATGTACATTGGATTCGAAAGGTTTTACAGCGAGCGTGGGAAAATAGTTGAGTTTTCGCAGTGAATCACATTGTCAAACAGTTACCTCTAAATGGAAACTGCCTTTTTCACGATCGTATTTGTGAAGAAGTTCCTCTTATTTCTTACGCGCTGTTCTCACTATAATTTATATATCTTTATCATACGTATTTCATGAATTCGATTTCGAAATTCTAACATTTGATTCGATGCAAATTCGAGTTATTGATTTATCTTTTATATGATGCACCTTTGGAAACATTGTATAGTCTTTGTTACGCACTCGAGCACTTTTTTGAACTTGGTCGTAAGAAGGAAGAAAGATGAAAAGATGGGAGTGTTCAAAGGAAGAATTGCGTCGCTGCAGAGGTCATTTCTCTCTCTCTACCTTCGTTCTCCCACTCTCTTCTCGCTCTCCCTCCCTCACTTCCTTTCTCTTTTTTATATTTCAATCCCTTCGGTGTCTCTTTCTCTGTTCCTCCCACTTTTCACGCCTCTAATAATGATCGATTCTAAATAGGAAAGTAGTGGGGGAAAACAATAGCAGAAATAGAGAATGACCAGAAGAGATTGGAAAACACAAGTGGACATGTTGAGTTCTACCTTCTTTGGATAGAAAGCTCGCGAAGATCAATGAAACTTGTAAATTGAGATGAAGCGAAGAGATAGAACACAAAGGATTCAATTAAAGTATTGTTGCAATGAGTAAAGAATTGAAAGATTCAGAAAGGCTCGAAAATATTTAAAATAAGGTTGTCTTAGAATGTGAAAGCTGAAGAGGTGAAGCAAAGAAAGGGAACATTTCACATTCTCCGTATCAAGTAGGAAAGTCTTATGGTTGATATTCTCAATTTTGATTGCTGTAGAAAATGCCTCCCATTTGCATGGCATTGATGTGTAAAGGAGAAGGACAGGGTTGTAAATAATATGTACTACTCTCAAACTTGTTATCAATTTTTTAGGCTTTTGAATGCTGCATAAGCAACATAGGTTAAATATGTCTTGATTTTTAAAAAGGTCGATAGCCAAAGTAGGTTAAAAATTCCACTTTCAACTTTACGAAACCGGTTGAGGCTATGTTATGGCTAATTAAATGTTCTATTTATGTAGAGGAATGAAGATTTTTTCATTTTTAACTGTAAAAACTCTGATACATTCCTTTCGAGTGAGGGAGAGGGTCGGTAGGTCGGTCGCCGTAGAAAGTTTTTTGCCAGTCTGCAGTTTACCTATGATCTTTTTTCCTCCAAACTTTGAGCGGCGGATACATGTAAACCCAAATTCAATTCAATTCAATTCTTTATTCCGCTTGAAACAAAACATAATGTTAAGTGACGAAACAGATGACACTGTCACAAAAAAGTGAATTCAGTGAAGGTTATGGAAAGTGAGATCTAAATATAAAAGAACAATGAGGAACATTTCATTTTAGGAAAATAGGAAAGAAAATAGGAAAAAAAATTTTTCAAATGGGGCGGCTCCATTAAACCCCTGGTTAAGTCAGAGAGATAAAATGAGAGGGTTTAGGTCTTATTAAGCGAAAGCACGAAGCACAAGCATGCATGACATCTTCTAATGAGACATGGGACTTCCTGCAATTTTGTTTTAGGACCAGGGGTTAAATGGAGCCGCCCAATTTGGGTTTACATGTATCCACCGCTCAAATTTTTGAGGAAAAAAAGAGGGGATGAAGGAAAAGGGTAAGAAAAGAAAGAGAGTTTTTTGTCAATATCGTGTGTACATGTATCCGCCGACGGGACCGATCCGGTCACTATTTAACCCCTGTTTAAGACTCAAGTGTTTTGACGCCGTCTAGCCACCAACAATTGGCTGTTTCTGTGTTTTTCGTAAAAAAATACGGATGATATGGAACCGAGGAATAACGAAGAGGGTCATGAATGGTAATAATAGTTATTATATACATCATTGATAAAATCATACATTATGCCCCTCTACGCGTACACTGCATTCACTACGCCCTATTAAGATCTCTTTCCTTCTCCTTAGCTTCTCCCACTTTCTTTCTTCTCTCTCTCTATCTTTTTTTCTGCCTCCCTCTCTTTATCTCTTTTTCTCCTTCTTTCTCTCTCTCTATCCTGTACGCCTTAGAAAAAGTTATAATCGCAATTGATTTTCCTTAAATTTTTGTTGCTTTCAATCATTTGCTTTACTTATCCCATCGTTAAGCAACACACGAATCCGCAATGATTCTCCCCCCCCCCTTTCCTTCCCTTTCACCCTTCCTTTCCCTCTTTCTATCATTCTCTTTCTTTCTTTCTCTACAGTTTTCTTTTAGCATTTCTCTCTCTGCGTCTCGCACACATATTTTCTCTATTGAGTGAATTTTCTTATACTCTTCCCAGAGGAAGTTTTCTTCAACGACTTCTTCTTTCTCTTTCTAGTGGTTGTATTTCGTAACGTCAACATGACTATAAATCCCTGCTCGGTTCTCGTGTTATACAAGTTTCTTTTCAATACCCTTCAAAAACGACTAGATCGAGTAGTGACAAAAATGAACTAATGCACGGAAGGAACACCAATGAGGACTATTAGTCTGTCCAGAAGTATTCGAGGTAGGGATAGTGCTATACAGGGTGTTTCTCAGCACCCGCACAACTTTTTTTGAGCGCATAGATTTTTAAAATTTAACAGTTCAAAATTAATTTTTCTAATGATTCGGACTTTTCCTACAAGAAGAAAGCGAAAAAATTTCCCAAGCGTATAGATTTCAATGTTTTTTGGGATTTTTTGTAGAGAACATAGATTTTTTACTCGCAGTGCGGGTTCGAGAAACACCCTGGTTCTATACAGAGAGAGAGAGAGAGAGAGAGAGAGAGAGAGAGAGAGAGAGAGAGAGAGAGAGAGAGAGAGAGAGAGAGAGAAGGGAGAAGGGAGAATGAGAGAAAGAGTAAGAAAGGAAACGAGAGAAAGAGTAAGAAAGGAAACGAGAGAGAGACGCATAGGGAACGAAAAGTGACAGGCGACCGGAAGCAGAGAAAGAAATACAAGGAGGTACACGAGGATGAGCGTGAGAGAATCAGAGATAGTATGTAATAACTACGAATATATTGTAAGAGAGGTATAATAAAAATAATAAGGATGAAAAGCAAATGTTATATAAAGACTTGCCAAGAGAGAGAGATAGAGAGGGGAAAAGAAAGAGAGAATACAAAGCTTACGGAAAAAGCTTCTATAGTGTCGGGCTTGGGGTGTTGGTGTGAAAGGCCGATGTGACCAGCAACAGATGGCCCCCCGCTTCTCTCTTGATTGTGATGCTGCAGTTTTCTCCCTCCAACTATCTAATTCTCATTATCTCTTCTCCTTCTCATCTCTCTCCCACTCTCTTCTATTTTCCTTTTCTCTCTCTTATACTCCATAGTGGCTTCAGATTTGTTCCCATTCAATTTTACAGTCTTCTGCCCACCCAAAACACCACGAATGTGAAGAAGACTGTTAATGTTTTCGAGACGATAAGAAGACCTGGAAAAAGTCACACGATTTGTACCGACTAAAAGTTCAATTATACAGGGGAAAATTGGCGTTGAGTGTTGCTTTCTTGTAGCTGGAGCGGTCTTCTTATTCTTCTTCTTATTCATCTTCTTCTTCTTCGTTCTCTTGCTGACCTCCATCTTCTACCTCTGAATCCAGCCCTTTCTCCATTATTTTTTGTCTATTTTTATTCCTCTCCAACTCTTTTTCTTTCATCCCCTCCCTTTCAAGCGGTTGCTTTTTCCTGTCTTCTTGTGTTGTGCACTGCTCCGCAATCTTTGGGGTGTGTGATATGTCTCTTGTTTATTGCTTCGCAAATAATGTGAGCATGAATGAAAAGTGCACAGTGTGGCACCCTAAAGTGGCAGAAGATTCTAAGAGAATCTCCATTCAATCTTTTCAAGTCTTTTCCATCTATCCGTCTTTCTCATCATTCAGTCTTACGTCCCTCACAAACACTCTCTCTCTCTCTCTCTCATTCACACTTTCTCTCTCTCTCTCTCTCGGTTTCTCTCTTCTAATTTACTCTAGTTTTCACTCCACATGGTTATAACTTTTTGTCTATTACTTGTCTTGTTCTCGTGACCATTCATTCGGCATAATGAATAATTTGTGATGAGAGTGATTGGCAGCTCTTCTTTATCTGAAGGCTTGTCCCTTGCTACTTCCAAAATGCATAAAAGCGGCTACTTTTCAGCTGCTTATTCCCTTCTCTTTCTTTCTTTCTTTTTGGAGTATCGTGATGATGTGAATCATTCCTTCACTAGTCAGTATCCGTTTCAACCAAAAATTGTCGGTGACACTTTGAAAAGTGTGAAGTTCGGGAAGAGGAAGGAAGTTAAAGTAGAGTGGAGAGGAGAGAGAGACAGACAAGAAGAGAAAAGAAATGAGTAGAGGAGACAAGTGTAAGAAAAGGAGAGAAAAGAGAGAGGAAGAGATGGAATACCATCCACTCCTCGCAGGTTTAACTTGACTCCTTTGCATATTTCCTCGAGCGAATTAATCGCTACCTTTTTGATGCATTTTCATCGTCACTCAGAATAAGAATGGTGAATAGCTAGACATTGCTTGTCTATTGGATAAACTCATCCAGTTTACATTTTTAAATCAGCTTTTTCTCCGTATCATTTTTCATTTATATGTTTAATTACTAACGAATTATCCAATAAATTGCCACAACTTGATGTATTTTCGTTAAAAAACAATTTTATCGGTAAAAAAAGACGTTTGTTTCACTAATTTCGTAACGTATGAACATTTCATGAATGGCTCAGTAATAAAAGTGTTTATCTATCCCTTCTATCCCTAGACGCATTCACAAATAAATATTTCTGAATCTGTTACACCTGATTTTTCCATAAATTCTCGAAGAAATTTAACAGGAGCTTGTGTGACTTGAACTGAGAAAGGTTCAAGTGACTTGAACTTGTGTGACTGTTTTGTTATCAAGAACTTTAATTAAGAACTTAATTTAATTATCAAGAACTTAAGAGCGATGACCCTGAACCAGTTGTCCTTTGGCGATAAAAAATATCAATATAAATTCAGTGAGGGAAAATATCAATATCAATTCAGTGAGGGCAAAACTTTTGAATGTTCATCTTGGTTCTACTGCGGCTCATTTCATTCTTTCTCTTCTCTCTTTCTTGTCTTTTCATCTCTTACTCTCTGATAACAGGGCAACAGGATTCTACACAAGTTTTCTGTTTTTCTTTCTTTTCCTAACTCATACTTCCCTCCAATTTTGCGACCTTTTCTGCGAAACAGATTGGAACTGACGCATCTTCTTCTTATTTACTCCTTTTTTAAAAATAGTTTTAATCACAGATTTTCAAAATAGAGTTTTAATAAGAGAACTTTTAAATGAAAAGCAGTGAGTTAATAACGGTACAATGTACTGATAAAAATAATAATAAAATGTCATATTAATTAGAAATTTTCTGCTGATAAACAGGTTCAGATTCTCTGCTCATTTAGTTTGTTGTTAGAATGAAGCATTGAAAAAGGATGGGAATTAGAGGAAATATGAGCAAACATGAGGCGCTTGTTATAAGAGCCGTATTGCTTAAGAGTAAAATGCTTTCAGAATTCGAGGTTCCCTGAACTTTCCTTTACTAAAGCACCTATTAAAGATGCTCGCAACCCATAGTTGTGCTCGAAGAGAGCGGCCGGCGTGTCTAGTCCCAAATTTATTGGTGAGGGATCAAATAAGAGATTTTTGCTTGCAGGGAGGGAGGGGAGTCTCAACCCATAACAGCGGATCCAGAGTCAGTTATTTCAGCGCTTTCAGCAATTGGATTGATTAGAAAAATATCAATTCAAAAAGCTTTTCGAACCAAGTCAGCATTGATCATCAATTTTCATATAAGTTATCATCAACATCCATCAACATCCGACTAAACCATTTGAATCTTCAAAAAATCAGGCCACCAAAAATGCTTGACGCGGCGTTATAAATATGCTTGCAGATTCGTTGAAAACAAGAAACTTTTAACGTTTGAGGTGTTTTTACTAGAGTTTGTAGTTTGTAGTTACTCTCGAATAAGGTCAACTTTATAGTTTAAATTTGTGATGCGTATATGTAAAGTTATGGAAATCTTTCTTTCAGAATTTTTGAGTGTCCTTTGAGAAAAAATTCATCTCAAAAGTTTTGTGCACATTTAATGAATCAACAATTCAAGAAAAAAGCGAGCTGCTGAGAATTTCAATGTTCTTTGAAAGAGAAAAGCTGCTTAAGAAGATTGAAATCAAATAAAACAGGATTATTTAGTCTTAAGCCCTGAAATGAAAAGTGTGAGAATGATGCAATTTCAGGAAAGCCAAGCACTCCCGGCTATGCCTCCCCCCTCAGAAGATGACATCAGCAATGAGACTCTCTATTTTGAACGGAGTCGCATCAAACAGCTTCAGGTCAGAAACAGCGAGAGAAAGAGAGAGAGAGCGAGAGAGAGAGAGAGAGAGAGAGAGAGAGAGAGAGAAATACATAAATATAGATATATTGTTATAGTGAGGCAGTTGGATAAAGATTGTTAGTTTGAAAAAATCAGCGAAAATATGGAGTTCTTACAGGGATGCCTACATGTTTTCAGGGGAGTTGAGACTCGATTCCTGTGTGGAGTTTAACTCTTCTCTTTCTACACTCACATATTTAATTTTTTTCATTACTCATTTCTTTTTTTTGCGAAAAACTGCTCATGTCTGAATAGGAATCAGAAGATAATAATAATAATAATAATAATAATAATAATATAAATGAATGAATGAAATCCAGCGAAGGTT
Source organism: Allodiplogaster pararmata (assembly GCA_964056735.1). NCBI lineage: Eukaryota > Metazoa > Nematoda > Chromadorea > Rhabditida > Diplogasteridae > Allodiplogaster > Allodiplogaster pararmata. The sequence goes on from OZ057406.1 coordinate 43,314,875, forward strand.
CGGTCCCAGCCGAGTGCCAAAATTTTGCCCGTGCGATGGATTTCATTCAACATATGTAGTCTCAGCCCATCGTTGCTTAAAACGATTAACAAAGATCAAAAAAATAAATAATAATAATATTGAATCAGAAGATAAATTTCGGTAATTTTCAGGATGAGAGAGTGCACATTCAGAAGAAAACCTTCACGAAATGGTGCAATTCTTTTCTGAATAGAGTCAGTCTAGTTTTCATGCGAAGCGTGTCAATTTTTTTCACAAAAACTACAAGTTCTACTTCAAGTTTTTCAGTTGTGAATTCTTCAATAAATCCAACTAAAGCTGCTTGCTTATTCTTATTCTATTAGCTGTTCAAATTGTGAGTCCTGAATGAGGCGCATATTGGAGAAGATCAATAACTTGAGATCTGTGAAGATTCAGTGTGAGATGCGGTGAAGTTCAAGTGAAGAGAATCCACACATTTAGCTTTATTAAAGCATCATCAGCAATACATAATTAATTTTCTGAATTTGGGTAATTTAATTTTAACCCGCTTTAAAGTAGCCGATTTTAGAGTATGTATTATACAACCGCTGATGCTTTAAGAATGCAAAACATTCACTGTTGGTTACCTTTCAATGTAATCTCATTCAGCTTCTCGCTTTTCTCTCTATTTTATACACACTGTCTCTATGTGTCTCTTTTTCTTTCTCTTTCCTCTCTAATGTAGTTTTTTCTTCTAAGTTGGAGAGACCTTCGATTGAGCTCAACCAGGGGTTAAATAGTCATATCCATAGGTAAACTGCCAACTCGCAAAAAAATTATCGGCGGGCGACCGACCTACCTACCCTCTCCCTCACTCGAAATGACCTACCTACCCTCTCCCTCACTCGAAATGAAAGTATCACAGTTTTAACAGTTAAAATCGAAAGAAGAAAAAAAACTTCATTCCTCTTCATAAATAGAACGTTTCCTAATCCATAACTCAGCCTCAACCAGTTTAGAAAAGTTAATAATGAAACTTTTAACCTACTCCAGTGATCGACCTATTGAAAAATTAAGATATTTTTCACCTATGGTCATAGAAGACCTTCTGTCGGCGGGCCTCTGTTTTCCCAAATCATAAGGGGGACTCTTATTTGAAACACAACAAAATTTTTTTCGAGGGCTTCTGTTTTTTTCTTCATAAGGGGGGGGGACCCTCATGTTAAAAGAAATTTTTTCGCCTTTGGAGGGCGTATGTATCTTTTTCTTCACACTAACACTAAAAAAAAAGCACACTAAAAATTCCCTGAGCTCAACATTTTTTTCCTTATTATTTGTCTTCATCAGCATTCGCTTTCAAGTTTCTGTGACTCTTCTGCACTTCAGTTTCTCTGAGTTCGCTCATTCCAGTGAAATCATTCGCTTGATTCTCTTATCAAATCATTTTGGTTTGTTCACTTTCTGCTTTTGCGGTCTTATCACGCGTTTGGATGTCTACCTCTCCTTATCTCTCTCTTCATTTCTATCTGTGTCTCTCTCTATCTTTATCTCTTTCTCTCTCTTTTTTAGTTTTCTTCTCTTTTTCTTTACTTTTCCTATGCACAACTTCGTGTTTTTTTCGTCCGAAGTCTTCACTTAATAATGAGGCTTAATTAATTATTTTAGTTAAACAATGTTGAAGAACAAGAACATTTCGTGTTCTAAAAAAATGCATTTAGAAACTAAACGTTTTTTATTTTAAATATTTATTTAAATATCATTATAAGAAAAAAAACTTTTGTAGAAAATGTATGATCATGCTGAGTCAGCTTGCAATTTTCGGCAAAAGTTAGAGATTAAAAAGTTGAGGATGAAAAGTCGCTCCCCATCAGTAGAGTATTTTAAGTGAAATATCATTGCTTATGTGAGTGTGAGGGTAACAGAGAGATATGAAAAGAGAAGGAAGTGAAAGAGTAATTTGGGAAGACGAAGAGAGGACAGCAACGAAAAGAATTTGTGTGGCGTTGAAGAAAAGGAGTTATTGGAAGAATGTTATGAAAGAGAGAATTGAAAGAAGAACTTAGTTGAAGCAGTCACTGCAAAGAATAAGAAAATAGAAATCCTCATGAGAAAATTCAAAAAGCAAAGAGTTCTGAAATCAGTCATGAGAAAGGAAAAATTCGGAGAAAAATTGAAACATGTCAATAGGGAAAAATATCAGTGAAACGGTATGGAAAGACGACAAAAACATAATGGCAAATCTTCAAATTTTAATTTAGTTAGTTCAAGGCGTCACTGCCTTTGAACTATGTAACTTAGAATGTAAAGATTTATCATCCATCCATCTCTCTGTCTTATTCGTGAATTTTGGAGTTACGCTCCAGTCATGACGCAATCGCTTCATAAGCATGCGTGACTAAGATAAAAAGGCATATGAGCCTTTCATATAACACTATCGCACGGAATAGCAATATGTCCCCGTGGTGTAATGACACTATCGCACGGAATAGCAATATGTCCCCGTGGTGTAATAACACTATCGCACGGAATAGCAATATGTCCCCGTGGTGTAATGGCAACAGGCGCTACCGGTTTGAGTCGAGATGGTCTGGGTTCGATCCCACCCGGTGGACTAGCTTTTTTTTTCTGTGCGATAGTTAAATCACTTGTCATTCTATCGGCAAACAGGAGAAATATTGTTCAAAAAATACGTAAAATGAACTGTCAACTCTAGTTATCAATACAAAGAATATCGTATAAAAACATAGAAGTGAAAATTAATTTTATAAACGTTGTTATCAGTGTTTGACAACATGGAATCTGCGTCCCTTGAAAAAAACTAGTGAAAATAATACATAGTAGCGTAAAATTAAATCCCTCAATACCGATCTGCAGAAGAGTTAGATAAAATCAGAAATGCAGTTTGCATCAGATTAGTCAGCGCAGATTCGAAAATACAGTAGTCTGTTGATAGAGATTATTTGAATGGGCAAGGCACGGATGAAGGAATTCTATTGAGGCAAGCAGTCATTCTCGTTTAATACTATTTTCTTCGCTAGTTTAAGAAACTTTACAAAAAAAATAATTTTAAATAAAAAGGTCCTAAAAATCCTTCTCAAGCGTATAATCATACAAATACTGAAGAGTTGGAAGTGTATCGTTGAAGAGAAAAGACATTTTACTAGAAGGGGATGCGTTTGAAAGAGCGGCAGAAATAACTTATGCGATTTCCGTGTTTTTTATCAAGAAAGTTTCTGTTCTTTGATCGAATGAATTCGTAAAAGTTAAATTTTTCGTCATTTATTCAAAACAGAACAAGAAATTGAATACTTTACTGAAAACGACTCCCTTATGCATTGGTTGTGAACAGAATTTTTCATGAACCGATTCAGGGGTTTGCGTAGAACTAGAGATATTCGCCCTTGGCTTTCTAGTGACTGCGGTCACGCGCACTTGCAGCAGTTTTTAACTGGCCGCAGATAAAATAAAGTGATGTGATGCAAAGTTCTCTACCTTGTGCATCATAATGAGTTTAAGACTTCATGAGAGAATCAGGAACTCGAGGATGCGTGAGTCAAGGTTAATCTGGATAAAGAGTTTTTCTGCGCGTCTGGCCCTTCTTCCATGTACTCTCTCTCACACACAATTGTATAGTAGGAATCAGCCGATTCTATCTGATTTGAGGATAGGAACATGCGAGGAGCACGAGGAGACATGAAGGGGAAAAGGAAGAAGGGGGAATATCTCCTGTCGATAAGATATCAGGGAGCTCTGCTGAAGGCGCCTGGAGGAATTTGAAAAGGCCTATCCCCTTAGAGAGGAAAAGTTGTGCAAACTGGCGAATGATATCACAATTTCCGCACTCAACGCAAGTTTAAATAAGGGTGAAAGCTGGAAATTCTATGATTAAGGTTTTGTACCTTATTTCACTAGGTTTAGTGAAGAAGAAAACAGAATTGAAAATGAAACTTGAGTGAATTTGATAATTGAGAGGAAGAAACGCTTTCAGGCAAGACTGGAAATCGTCGACTTGTTTGTGGATGTTGGGGATGGAGTGTTACTGATGAAGCTGTTAGAGATCATCTCAGGAGACAAGTTGGGCAAACCGAACAGAGTTAGTCTTACTGATGAAGCTGTTAGAGATCATCTCAGGAGACAAGTTGGGCAAACCGAACACAGTTAGTCTTACTGATGAAGCTGTTAGAGATCATCTCAGGAGACAAGTTGGGCAAACCGAACAGAGTTAGTCTTACTGATGAAGCTGTTAGAGATCATCTCAGGAGACAAGTTGGGCAAACCGAACACAGTTAGTCTTACTGATGAAGCTGTTAGAGATCATCTCAGGAGACAAGTTGGGCAAACCGAACACAGTTAGTCTTACTGATGAAGCTGTTAGAGATCATCTCAGGAGACAAGTTGGGCAAACCGAACACAGTTAGTCTTACTGATGAAGCTGTTAGAGATCATCTCAGGAGACAAGTTGGGCAAACCGAACACAGTTAGTCTTACTGATGAAGCTGTTAGAGATCATCTCAGGAGACAAGTTGGGCAAACCGAACAGAGTTAGTCTTACTGATGAAGCTGTTAGAGATCATCTCAGGAGACATGTTGGGCAAACCGAACAGAGTGAGTCGTCACACGACAACTTCCAAGGCAAAAAGAAAACATGAAGATGGCATTTATCCCTCGCTTTATTTGTTATATATTATTGACCGGAAATCCGTTGAAATGATAAACAAAAAAGTAATCCTAAACACCTAAAATGTGAGGATAGAACAATTAGACATGCTCGAAAGTTCATTTGATGATAGTTATAAAAATACCACTTTTAATAACAATAACATTTACTATAATAATAATAATTCCACAACCATAGCCAGAGGCTGCTGAAGTATGGAAAAAAATTGTCAAAAAGTAATGATTTCTGTTCGATGTCGTTTTTGAATATATCAAACCGTTGCAGTGAGCAAAGCAATTTAACAAAGCTGGAAAATTATTCGCATTTAATATAATTTAAAAAAAACAAAAAGAACTGAAGTATAAATTTGAAGAGGAGACAAAAGTAGAGTATCGTCAGCGTGTGTTGCAGGGTCGCATGAGAGTTCAGAAAATCGAGAACCTCAACAAATCTCTGGACTTCTTGAAGAGAAAAAAGATTCAGGTTTTTTTCTCGTTTCTATTTAATGTTCGTATGCCGGTTATCATTCTTCCGCCATGTTAGAAAAAACGCCTTCAATTCATGAAGACATTCGAGTTAGATAAACAATTTACCTGGTGAGAAGATGTGATAATCGAAGCAATTTGTTATAAGTTCTGAGAAGTTGAAAGCAAAACAAAAACTTTTCAGATCTACGCAATGTCTTTAGTTATTTGTGAAAGAAATGGAAAAGAGAAGAAAAAAATGAGAGTCTTTGAAAAATTATTTTTCGAGATTCTTTTGAAAAGTTTTGAAAAATACGCAAGATCATTGTACCAATTTTTAAAGTCTGATTATTCAGTTGGAGAATATCGGAGCGGAAGACATCCTGGATCGAAATGAAAGACTCATCCTCGGTCTGATATGGACCATCATTCTGCGTTTCCAAATCGATACCATCGAAATTGATGTTGTTAGTTGACAATCCGCTCCATTCATCAAAAAGGTAGTTAAGTAGATAATGAATGATATAAAAAATCCTAAAACGAAAATACCGATAAATGGGTTGAGTGGGCGAGATATCGTGCAATGCTCAATTTTCAACCTCTCAATTGTAAAAAGACTGGTGCCTGTAGTGTGCATCAAATATCACACCGGCAAGGGATAAAATATCTTTCAGTTAGTACTTACATTGTGAAAAAAATTTAAAAAAAAACAAAAAGGATTGCGGTAAGGTTGTTTGTATTGAAGGGCGAGGAAGAAACAGGGGAGCGGAAGCACGCGAAGGACGCCTTGCTGCTTTGGTGCCAGCGGAAGACTGCTGGGTACGCAGGCGTCAAGGTAGGAAAGATGAGATTTAAGTATTCATATCTCCTCATCTGCTTTTATTTTTATTCCCTTTCTTGTAATTTCCACTCTGCTTTATTCAATGTTCACTAGGGATGATGGATGCTTCATAGAGAAGAACCATCGCGTTTACAAAAGACTCTTCTCAGGTGGAAAACTTCACAACGAGTTGGCGATCTGGTCTGGCATTCAATGCTCTCATTCACGCTCATCGGTTTGTGTTACTTTATTGATTAATCCCGTAATGCAGTTTATTAACCGAATTTTCTGCAGTCCGGATCTAATTTCATTCGACGCCCTCACCCCGACAGATCACATGGGCAATCTCAACTATGCCTTCGATGTGGCTGAGAAGAAGCTAGAGATTGCAAGGTTCGCTCAAAGATTATTTAAGTCTTTTCCTCCTATTATATTTTTCCAGCCTTGCTCGAGCCTAATCTTTGCACTTGATCATATCTTGATTTGGTTCATGCGCTATCCCTATTCTCATTTAAAACCTTTATGGGTAGAACTATCGGCTGCTATTTTGTTCGTTTCGAATAGATGTAGAGTGAGGAAGAATACACTTCCAAGCATAACAGGCGTTTATTGACCCTCTTGGTTCGGATGAATCTGCTCCGGGTCCCATTGCATTGTTCTTTCATGGTAGGAAGCTCACGACCAGTGTAACACAAGGGGTTTGGCTTCATTCTCGAATTATTGTCATATCTGATTGGTCCTCGGATCGCAGACTGCTCGACGCGGAAGACGTAGACACGGCTCGTCCCGACGAGAAGTCCATCATCACCTACGTCTCCCTCTACTATCATTGCTTTGCCAAGCAGAAGACAGAGCATACCGGAGCGAGAAGAGTAGCGAATGTGAGTGGAATTCAAGCACGATCGGGAGCATTCTTTAAAAAGTAGAATTCTTCATTTACTCTTAAATAAATTCCTTGCAAAAAGAATCGTTTTGTAAGCCGGTTTTAGGGTTACGAAATTGCGAGTAAGAAACAAAAGGTATTTTCCGATACAATTTTTACGGAACGTTTTCGAGACGTTCTATACATTCCATTCATAGAAGGGGTTTAATGGTGCTTGAAGTAGATGAAGAAAGATGAGAGGTAGATGATACATACGTTCTTTCACTTTTACTGCTTTAGAAGCGAACACGCAAGTGAAGAACAGTCAGACTCTGCCAAACAAATCACTATAATTGAAGAGATCTGGAATAGACTCGGCCTCTCTCCTGCAGCCGAAATTCATTCTTTATTCCGAGCACACATGGTATTAAAACAATGATGATTGCGTATATGCATGGACTATCTTTCTAGTGGCGATGTGTTTATGAGCGAACGGTCGCTTGAGTATGAGGGGAAGGGAGGGGGGGGGGGGGAGGAATGATTGTTGGCTTGGCCACCTTTAGACGATAAAAATCGCCGTGTAGTGCAATGAAGAAGAAAACAATTGATTGAAGAAGAAAGTTGTATGAATTCCCAGATTGTGGGGAAGATAATTTCTTCGGACCTGACAGAAGAAGACTACGAGACAATTTCGAGTGATCTCCTGGCTTGGATCCGCGAAACCATCAAGGTTTCTTAAATCTCTTTTTCTAGATAATACAAATACTTTTCCGCATCAGCATAATATCAGCAAAAGCAAAAAATAAAACAAAGAGAAAGAAAAAAAGAAGTTTTTAAGGAACAGTGTTGCGGACGAATAGGATCTCGATTACTTGAAAACACATTTTTCAGAGTTTTAAACTTGTGAATCAAAAATTTTTTAACTAAGGGGGGACTGTAAGGGGAAAGTTGATCGCTACGTTATATGATCAAGCTTTGTAATTGTGATTACAAACTTCGAAAAAAAGACTTAGGACAAAATTATATTGAAAAAAATCTTCTGAACTTCATTACTTGCTTCTAAGCATGTCTTGAAAGTTTTTATACTATATAAAAGTCAATATTACAGATCCTTAATGGTCGCCATTTCCCAAATTCACTGCGAGGAATTCAAGATCTGCTCGTCCAATTTAATCACTTCCGTAACGTTGACAAACCTCCGAAGTCAGTCTGAGAAAGAATTGGCAAAAAAAGAAGTCTGTCAAGTTTCAAATCAGAAGTTTTATGTTGTACTACATTAGATATCATTGAACATTTAATTAGAAATGTTCGGTAGCTCCCTCCTTAAGTTTACTATGTGTTTTATAATTGAAGAAAATTAGGAAGATTGGAACTGGTCTGTTTTATAGGCCGTTACAGAATTACACCGTGGGCACCGTGGGCACTGTACACCGTACACTGCGGCCGTTACAGAATTACACCGTGCAAAAAAAAAAGCGTCTGCTAAGTCGATGTTTTTCTCTCTGAACTGGTAAAAGAACCCTTCTGGACCTTTCGCGTCGTACGGCCTCGTTAGCTAAGCCGTACGGCCTCGTTAGCTAAGCCGTACGGCCTCGTTAGCTAAGCCGTACGGCCTCGTTAGCTAAGCCGTACGGCCTCTTTATCGTAAACTTTTACTAAGCCTAAGCGTTTTTCAATGTAAAAATAACTTTTTTGATGTAAAATTAATGTAAAAAAAAATAGCAACGCGTTTGTCCGGTGAACGGAAAAAGTGCCCAAAAAGTGCCCCAAAAAAAAATTTAAGTGTGCACGGTGTAATTCTGTAACGGCCGCAGTGTACGGTGTACATTTGTACGATGTACAGTGCCCACGGTGTAATTCTGTAACAGCCGTTTTATATCGACTGTTACATATCGAAGACATAAGAGATAGAATACTGAGCAGCTTTGGCCGATTGGTTAGATGTCCAATCAGGGAATTATCGGCGCAGGTTCGAATCTGACAGGGCGCAAGATCAAGGATGAGTTTAAATTGTGCCGCCCCAGACCGAAGCATAATGTGGATTGGCCTGACCTCTGAGATCGCCTCTTTTTGCAAGCATTCTCGATATTGAAAAGCTGATTTATTGTAAAATGTGGGAAGAGAGTTTGATAAATTCTCTCTCTTCAAAAAATGAAATTCATCTTATGATTTTTGGAGATTGAAGTTCGTGTATAAAATAAGGAAATAATGAAGAAGTCTTTAAAAGGGTTCAAATACATCTCACAATTCAAGATACAAAGAGAAGGGAGAGCTGGAGGCACTCTTCTTCACCGTGCAAACCAAAAGAAAAGCAATGAGTAGAAAGCAGTATGTTCCACCCCAAGGTAAAACTTCTTCATATCTAATTGTTTCAAATTTTTTTCCAACGGAGTTAATATTTATTTCACCTCTTAAGTGTTGGATTTTTAAATGTTTTTTTCGAAAGTTTAGCGTTGAAAAAAATTAATGAAAAATTTGAAGAAATCATATGAGTTTCCTACAGGTCTTTTCATGCACGACATCGAGACAGCCTGGCTTGCTCTGGACAGATCTGAGAATGAGAGACAATTGGCTCTCACCGCCGAGTTGCTCAGGTGGGAGCAGTTCATGTGGCAAAAGTTCTTTTCGAACCCAACTCACTCACCACAGCGCAACATTTTGAGGAAATCATTTTGTGACGCGTAAATAGGCTAATTTTCTTAGCTATTTTGACATATAATTGATTACTATAGTGGAGAGTGGGTGAAAGCAGAAGATATGATATCTGACGATCTTTCTACTCCTTCTTCTCACTATTCAAAAAAAGAAAACTTATCTATTGAGTAAAAAAAGAAAATAAAGAGCATTTCAAGAGATTAGAGTTACTAATTATTAACTTCCTGACTGATGATGGTTCCCTTCTCCTGTTGCAGACAGCAACGCCTGGAGCGATTGGCGGAGAAATTTCTGCGGAAGGCGCAACTGCGAGATGCCTGGCTGAGGGAGATGGCCAAGATTGTGCAACAGCTGCAGATGCCATCCACTGCTGCAGAAGTGGAAGCAGCACTCAAGAAGCACAAAGCTATCGCTGCCGACATCCTCCCAAAGGTGCGTTCATCTCTGTGATCATATATCTTTATTGAATTTTCGAATAGTGTTAAGTTATAAATCACAATCTACTCAATTATTACCGTAAAAGTGAGGAAAAAGCCGAAAGAATTATTGATTAAAAAGTTGTTGTTCTAACCATATTTAAACAAAATGAATTGATTGACTCCATAGGTCGATCGATAGATTAAGCAAACAATTTCACTTGTCAACTCCACTTTCAACCGGTTGAGGAAGCGTTATGGCTAATGAAACGTTCTATTTGTGTAAAGTAATGAAGATTTTTCTTTCACTTTTAGCTGATAAAACTCTGATACATTCACTTCGAGTTAAGAAGAGAGTCGTAAGGTCGGTCGCCCAAGAAATTTTTTTTTGCAGTTCACCTTTGGTCAGGGATCAGTCATAGCTTGTGAAATTTCTGTGAAACTTGTGAAATTTCTCCCGATCTCTCAGAAAATTTTCTTTTCTGATGAAGAAAATCTAAAAGACGTTGTTATATAACAAAAAAACAATTTGTTTCTAAAATCACAAAATTTCTAATATATAACCCCGGCCTCGGCTACAGAAAAAGGATCAACTGATTTTGGAACACAGACCAAAAGCTTTGTTGACTACCCTCCCCTCCTTCCCCGGCACCAGTGGTCGCCCGGTCAGCCGCCCTAACAATTTTTTTCAGCGCATCTTGGTGAGCTATGGGATCAGCTATGGATCCCTTTAGGTTTCGCCCTGACCTCTTCTCAGGAAAGCAATTGTTAATCCAACATAAGTAAAATCATGAGGTAAAATTATTAACGATTACAATGAAAATTATTTCATAACAGGTTTTTTGTTGCAGCAAGAGGAATTTTCGAAGATGAATCAACAGAGCACAATAGAAGAATCTTCTGTCTCGGATGGAAAACTTGCGAGGATGATGGATGAGGTCTGCGTCTCGGAAAGGAAAAGGGTGAGTTATCAAGGTATAACCTCAATAAAAACCCATTTTTCGTATCTTAATAGGATCATTCGGGGTTTAGTCAATACCTTTTTATCCGTGCACAGTTAAATAAAACAAGCCAACACGTACATGAGGCACGCAATACTATCATAGTTATCGAGCAGATATTTGAAGTTGAATGGTAAATTCTTGAAAACTGGGGTTTCGAATTTTCTCCGCCCTCTGCATTTTAACTTTTTTTTACTCGTTCACCGGCTAACCCATAGGTAAAATATGTCTTGATTTTACAACAAGTCGATTGTCGGCGTGAATATGAAGTTTTGACTTGACAAAATCTGTGCGGACTGGATTATGGCTCATCAAACTTTTATTTGAAAAATCTGAAATAATTTTCTTTCTCTTTCACCTGAAAAACTCGAAAAATTCTCTTGGAGGTCAAAACAAGATGGGGTCTTTAGGTCGTTCACCCTAGATAAATTTTTCTAAAGATGGCAGTTTGCCTATGGTTCCAACATTGGTTTCGACCCTCGGTCAAACTCTCATCTCAACTTATAAGGGGAAACTCTCACCTAGAAAAGTTTTCTGCTCGATAAAACCAATTTATTACGACAACGAGGGTTCTCTATATAAAAATTCCTTTCATTCGTACTTTGTTATTTAGGAGGAACTATGAAACTTTTGGTTCATTTCGGAGAAACACTAAATTGCTCTCTCTAACCATTACAATATTCACAGAATTTTCAAATTCTATGTTACACAGTTTAAAGGCAGTGATGCCTGGTTAAGATGACAAATGATTGAACTATCGCACAGAAAAAAGCTAGTCCTCCGGGCGGGATCGAACCCAGACCATCTCGACTCAAACCGGGAGCGCGTGTTACCATTACACCACGGGGACACATTACTATTCCGTGCGATAGTGTTATATGAAAGGCTCATATGCTTTGTTCTCTTAGTCACGCACGCTCATCAAGCGATTGCGTCATGAACGGAGCGTAACTCCAGAGTTCACGATTAAGACAGAAGAGAGATGGAAGATGGATAAAAAAATCTTCAAATTCTATGTTACCCAGTTTAAAGGCAGTGACGCCTGGTTAAGATGACAAATTCACAGAAAATTAATTGGGAAGATCTACAACGGGCAAACCACAACAGCACAGAATATTAATGCAGCAAGATTAGTTTAAACATTTGTTTGGGGTTGAATGAATACTGTAATGAATACTGTAATGAATACTGTAATGAATACTGTAATGAATACTGTTACAGGAAGAGAGATCCAAGAATCTCTCAGAGTGGTGCGTTGAATTGTGCAAAGAATCTTATCACGAAAGAGACCGAATAAGAGCCAGAGAACGCGAACTTTTTGAAAGGTACTTTATTAGTTTCACTTTTATTAACCAATTTTTTATTAACCAAAAATAAGAGATAAAGCAGAGAAAGTTCTTCATACAATTTCTATTGGAGAAAAACTTTGTTAGAATTGTAATGGATGGTGGATGTGAACTCAGATGGTCCTCGTTGCTGGGAGAGTTGGAGGAGAAGAGAGTTGCTCTGGAGTCATTGAATGAGTTGATGAGTCTTCTCCGCGACATTGACACGCTTTCGAATGACCTGACTCTTCTAGAGGTTAGGTCATTTGTGTGCAAGCAGCAGGATAAAAGGAACAATATCATAGAATCATAGTGTATGAGTTTCAGTGCCGCCAGCAAAGTTAGTAGTATAAAAAATGTAGCTTGAAACTCGAAATTTAAATCGTGCTGCCTCAGTTACGGCTTTTTCAACAATTGAATTTTATTCTTAACTATGGTTGAGTGATGATTTTTGATTGCAGCCTTTGGTTCGTAATCGCGATGTTGGTAAGCACATGCTGGGGGTGGATGATCTGCTAAGCAAGCAGGAGCTACTCGAGAGTCAGGTACACTTATCATCCCTACAGATGTTGTTGTTTGCTCATAGGTCATGTCGAGGGGAGTCCTTTGGGATAGGTTGGTGAGGATCCTTTTGAGTCCGTCTACACTCGCACCGCAGTCGGCGGTCCTCTTCGCGAGACCCATTCGTTAACCGGAGAAGGGTATGAGGCTATTATACTGGTGCCTCGACTCGCCATTATAGAGTATAGGGGAGTTTCGTCTGATGTTTAATCCGGTGGCATGCCCAGGTCAGTCCGGCATTGCCCTCCTTTGACGAACTATACAGATTGAGTGTTTGTATCGACCTCATTTGAAATCGAGCTTCAAATTTTAAAAGAGAGAGAGAGAGAGAAATTCGCCAAGAACATGAGCGGAAGTGATTAGTCCCACCCCTTCTTGTGTATTTGTGTTGTAGAGTTCTTACCGCTCATTATGATAATTATGGTGAAATAATCATTCATATGATATTTTATTCAGGAGTGTTTTAATAAATTGTTTTCAGTATCTTCGAGAAAATTAAAAACTTGAGCGATTGTATCGAAGCCTCCCTCTACTGAATAAGAGTTCAAAGAAAAATATCTTATTAATTTTTTTTGTTTGTAATTTTGTAGTATTTCAATTGAAAATTTTGCTCTCTTTGCGTATCTGTTGTTACTCTAAACTGGTATGTCAATCAGTTTTGCCTGTTGCCTCAGATCCACGGCCACGGTGCTTGGCTGCAGAATAAGTCCCGCCAATCGGGCAGTTGGCTTCGGGGGAAGGGTGACCAGGCAGGCGTTTTGCAGCGGAGACTGCATGCCGTCACTGCCCAGTATGACAGGTACAAATATAGAAACCTTCGCTTAACATAAATACTGCGAGTCAATCTTGAAACGCTTAGTTTTGCAAATTTTCTTCATGTTGTCATCTGGTGATCTGAAGAGTTTGGCATGAAAAACCTCTGTTTACAATGTGTTTTGCAACTTCATTTCAAATCCGAAAAAAACAGGTTTAATTACGACACATGTTTGTGAGTGATTTGTCTTAGAAATGTTCTTATCATTTATTATTATTTATTATTCCCTGATATGTAAATTTTCTCTCACACAACCGCGCGAGGCTATGAAATGGCTATGAAATGACGGAGTAGCGCATGTTGAATAGAAGAATGATCAATTTGTTGTGCAGTCTGCTCAAACTGTGCGCGGGTCGCCGGGGGCTGCTTGAGAAAGCGAGGGATCTCTTCCAGTTCATCCAGGATGACGAGGAGGAGCGCGCTTGGTTGAAAGAGAAGGATGAGGTACCTGGTGTTAATATGACTCGGGGGTTACTTTAAGAAAAGAGAAGTTTCAAACCCGAAAGAAGAATGAGGATAAAATGCTGGGCTGCAGATTCAGATGGATGTATTATAACTTGGAACGTTGAGCAGTGGGCGGATAGCTATCGCTTGTAAGCTTATTGTTCTTCTCAAGAAAAAGTATCAACGTGGGGTGAGATGGAGCGATTTGAAAGCGACGCTTATTTTTGGACCCAGCTTAACTGAAAAGAAGCTTGAAGGTTTGCCAACGAGCTCTGCAGTCATCCGACATCTCCATTCTACCGCAGTACAGTAGACTCCACAAGGTGAGGTCTACTCTATTCATCTATCAACCGATGTGAATGTTGAATGATAATTACTATGTATAATAACACTCAACTAAGAGTAAAGTGTTGTCTCAGACAGTGGAGACAGAAATGCAATCGCACTGGACTCGAAGCAAGGAAATCATCTCCGCCGGCGAACAGCTCATCCAATCCGGACATGTAAGCTCTCGAAATTCGTCTATTCTTTCTCCCTCTCTTTCTCTGACTCTTTCATCCTCTATTTATAACTCATGAATTGATTCAACATTAAATAAAAGCTAAACTTAAGAAGATCTGAGCCCTGTCAACCAGTAGTTTACCGATTAAATTGAAAGTTGTGCTCAGGCAAAGGAAGACATCCAACGACGAACAGCAGCGATGAACTTGGCGTGGGATTCTCTGCGGAGGACGATGAAAGCTCTCGGCCAGTGGTTGATAGACGCCCAGCAAGCACAGCAGTACTTCCAGGTGCATCTTCCCCCTTCCTTCCCTCTCTCTCTCTCTCTCTCTCTCTCTCTCTCTCTCTCTCTCTCTCTCTCTCTCTCTCTATCTCTCTCTCTCTCTTACTCTTGCCCCTATGATAAAATTTATTGGGTTGAAGGACGCGAATGAGGCGGAGTCTTGGATCCGAGAGAAGATGCCTTTAGTGCGATCGGATGAGTTGGGTAGGGACGAGTTGGCAGCGGAGAGTCTGCTGCAGAGACACGCCAGACTGGAGGAAGAAGTGCACGCATACAGGGCGGATATCATCAGGTAACTTCATGTAGCGGTCTTTCAAGTCAAACACTTTTACGTGGGATATGTATTTGGTGAAGGAGATTTTTCTGAGAACTGTGAATCGCTCACCCAAATATTATATCGAAGTTGGGTTTCAGGCTAGAAGAGCTGTCGGTAGAATTGGGCAACAGCAACTTCCATACAGCTGCAAAAGACCAGAACGCTTTGCTAGAAGAAGTCGACGAAACGGTTTCACCCTTCTCTGTTTGAGAAATTAAACATTTTAATACTTATACGGTAGAGTTGGGGTTTCAATAAAAATTGTTTCTGTTTCCAGGTTACCCTACTATACATCCATTTTTTTTATCGTGTTTTTGAGTGAGGAACTGGTCAATAAAATGATAGATCTATAGCTTGAAAGAACGCCTTCAACAAATTTTTTTACTATGCTTGAAAAAAATTTAGAACCAGGTCTATCGACGAATAATAATAATGTCTGGTGAGAGAAATATATAATTGAAGACGGAAGAGATGGATGTTCCACAAGTCCGGATGCTTTACAAGTTCGAGAATGAAACCTTCAGCCTCAGAAAGGACGAGGTTAGTAAGTCGAGAATCAAAGATCGAAATGTTTAAATTAATTCCCTGGATGATTTTTTTTTGTAGAAGAATCCGACGAACTTGTGAGGAAATTTATTTCGGTGCTAAAACCATTTGTAAAAGAAAAGCTCAGTAAAACCTATAGGAAATGAGTAGAATGCTTAGAAACTGGCATTGCTGGAGAAAACGACGGCGGAGTGGTGGAGAGTCGTGCGGCAAGATGGAACCGAGGGATACGTTCCCGCCAATTATGTGAAGCAAGAACCGGATATGGTTAATCCCATCTTCGATAGTCATGTGGAGTGAAGACTCTATAAGTTATTCTTGCAGAAAACTGTTGAAGATACGTACCTTATGTTTCGGTCTGCTAAGGTTACAAAAGATTGGCTTCACTAAAAATTAGTGTGAATCAGTAGAAAGGTAAGAATTGTTGAAACCCAAAAAAACTACTATTATTAGTACCATTTACTCAGCGTAAACCGCTTATTCGAATATCTCATTCACTCCGATTGGGGTTCATTCACCTTTTTAAAGGATGATTACCAACATGTATTTTTAAAGTCTCTTAATGTGAAGTTTACTTCATAGTTTTGCCACGAGAAGAAAGTCTGCATTAAATTCGCTAGTTTTTAATATGATGATTTAGTGGGACCCTCTGCAGATCAAAGTGACAACAACAACGACGACAACCTCAACGAAGAAGACGGCGGCGAGAGATAAGAGAAAGGGCGAAGGGAAGCAGGTCATCCTGCAAAGACAACACAAGATATCACAGGACTACAGGTGCCCTGGGAATTCTCTCCATTGAGTTCCAGATGAGTTTCATCAAATGCACTTTGATCTGCATGTAGTAAGTACATGGTCGAGCGGAAGTCAAGCTGTTGCTTTGAAAAAAAAGAAAGAAATCTGAGGTTTTTTTACTCTTCATATTTTGTAGCTAGAGCTAACTGTTACTTCTACTTCAGAAACCTCTCGAGGCTAGTAGACGAACGTCGCCGCCTTCTCTCCGACAACATCAAACTCATGCGGTTAGTTGATTGGCGCAATATTTGTACGTAACAGTGAACGCTTCGTACGTGAAGTAACTCCTGCTCGTGAGGAGCGAATGGCGCGTTTGGGAAATGCAGCGTTGTGAGGGAATTTTGTAAGTCCTGCATGAGTTCTCTTTGAGATTCTATCGAGAATGCGATGAGTTCGAGGTGTGGACACGGGAGACAGAGAAGTCCCTTATAGATGAACCGAGTGTGGAGCACGTCGAAGCTTTCCGAAAGAAGTTCCAGGTATTCTGGGTCCTTCTAAAATTTCTAGAAGTACATTGAATAAACACACATATTACTTTACTCGAAAATAGATGCCTTCTAAATCTTGACTCATAATAACATTCAGTAATTGAGAAGAAAAGTTCTTATGAGAGTTGTTCTCCTTCTTTCTCCCAGTTGACTTCCGGTGAACACCTCAACTCTCTTGCCGTATACTTCTCTAGAATATCTTTTCTTCTTTTCTTCTTCTCCGTATTTTGTCTGAAAAGTCGGTTTTTCAGAAACTAGAGAACGAAATCAAAACTAGCGGTGGAACTCAACTGAAAAGAATCAATGAAATGGCGGACGATCTGACAGCAGAAGGACACAGGTGAGAATGCACAAATGAAGTAGAGAGAGAGAGAGAGAGAGAGAGAGAGAGAGAGAGAGAGAGAGAGAGAGAGAGAGAGAGAGAGAGAAGCAGGAGAAATTCTAAGCGGGCACTTCTTGCAGTCAATCTCGTCAGATAGAAATCCGCCAGAGAGAGGTCAACGATGCTTGGGCGACTTTGCTGAGGCTGAAAGATGCTAAGGTTTGTTGAAAGAATCAATCGTATCAGGGGCCTGTTAGATTAGAATCTGATGTTGTCTCTTCCAGGCCGCTCGTCTAGGAGTAGTGGAGAGAGTTGCCGAGTTCGAGTCGGCCTGCGAGGATGCTAAGGGATGGATGAAAGGGAAGTTCGACCTCATTGAGAGGAACCCCCATGACCTCAAGAGCCTGCAGAACTTGGAGAGAGATCTCAAGCCATTGGAGGATCGAATGCATGAGCTGGAGAAAATGGCTGCAGAGGTTGAACTTCTTGTCTAAATTCTCAATTTAGTTTGTCTCTCTTATCCCTCTCTGTCTTTGATTATTGTGTTCACTAGGTGTCTTATTGAGTCCTGGAGCGAATTTGTGTTGCTAAATCTGTAGGTCATGTGAGAAGGTGTGAAAACAGGTTGTTACGATTATGAAGTTTGAAGTTTTTATTACGCGAAGTGTTTTGAAACATCGCGTGAGAATAATCTTGAAAGAGCAAGGAGAGAACAGGGGGTTTAAGGAAAAAGGATGAAAATGAAGAGTAAAATATGCATCACATAACATCCGCTCTGGAGGGGAGAAATAGCCTAGGATGATGAGGAGTGGGAAGCGTCATTACATGGCAGAGTGAAAGTTCCGCCAGTTTTCTGTCCCTGACCCTTATGTGTCTCCAAACACAGACGAGAAAGAGAAGAGTTTATAACTTGTTTACATTAAATGATTATAACAATTATAGGTTGTGAATTAAGGTGTTACAGTTACATTGTGGAACAGAACATGAAGAGAATATAGTAATTGCGAGTTGTGATTCAAGACATTACTAATACATTGCGAATTATGATGTGGTAAACTTAAGGGCGTCGGCTAGTCCGACCCCGGGTCGACTCTCTCCTCTATGACTGGAAAATGGGCGTATTTATAGTGCAGAGGCGGGAGTAATCTCTAGACTCTATGGTGAAAGATACAGTGATGAGTAGGTGAATACAGTTATAAAGAGTAGGCATGTACTACGTCAGTTGTCTAACATTGACTAGATGGTTATAGAGATTCACAAACCTTTACAGCAGCCGCTCAGGAGGACGAGTATAGAGAAAAAACTGAGTATAGCTGCTGTATAAAACAAAGCGACTCCTTTGTTAATTTTGTTGTGTTAAACTTGTAACCAACGAAACTCAAATGTAAGAGCGAATAGTCTCTTATTAAGAACGATCTACTTCGTGGTAATTAGGCAAGGGCGTACCTCTTGCTTTCAGGTGAGAATAGCGCATCCGGAGCAAGCAGAAGCCATCGCGGCTAGACTGACTGAGCTGAAGAAGTTGTACGTCTCGCTACAGAAGATGGCCAAGCAGAAAATTCAGATTGCAGAGGAAACTCAGGGACAGGTAGACCTGCACATCAGTTCTGTTTTAGATGGGGCCAAAATAATAGAAATTACGTATTTAGATCTTAAAGTTGGACTTTTTATATTACGCGAAAAGGATCACGTGGTAAACAGTACATAGATAAACCACTTTTGAAACAAAAATGAATTTTAACATTTATACATACAATCGAGCGAAGTTGTTCGCTTTCGATTAGATTCAGAGGGAACAGTGGTTCCGATTGTTTTTTCATTAAGAATAAAGTGTTAATTTTTTCATAAAATAAGAATTAGAAGAGAAACGATGGACATCATAATGAAAAGAACTATTCAGTCAATGTTCGACAACGCCCTGAAGGAAATGCACTCCTGGGCGGAGAAAACCAAGAAAGAACTCACTGACGAAGTTGGCCTTCTTTCATCAAACGACCTTTTTTCCTACAATAATTTAAAGCTCGGCTCCCTCTAATGATATTTTTCGATAAACTCTTTCGTTTACAGACTCGCCCTCGAGATGTATCCGAGGCGGAAGAACTCCTTAAGAAGAACCAGGACATGGGAGAGGCTATCAAAGATAAGAAATATGGGGTTGGAGTTTTCAAATGATGAGGACTATCGTCAGATTGATTTTCAAGAAGCAGTTTCTATTCTATATAATCATAGGTTGATATTTAGTTTGAATGTTCTTCAGGTGGACTACGTGAGTGAACTTGGCCGAAGGCTTCTAGAGAAGAATCCGCGTCTCGCCATTGTCAAGGAGTCTCTCATTGGACTTGAGAAGGAGATGATGGGTGCGTGGATTACCAGTTACAGTATATCAACAGAGAATTACTAGTTTTCTGGGTTGACCTGGTAACAATTGGTCCGAACAACGCAGTCTTGCAGTAATCCGGGACATGTGGAAAGAGCGAGACCTCATGCTGAGACAGCAGCTCGACCTGCAGCTCTTCAACAGAGAAGCCGAGCGAATCGATGCCACGACAAAGGGACACGAGGCATTCCTCGACTACTCCGATCTCGGGGTCAGCCGCTTCCCTTTTCATCGCCTTGAACCAATGAAGAATCGAGAACCAGTTTTTGATTTGTTCATGAAAATGAAATTATCGAATTTATTTCTTTGAGTGGTTGGTAAGAAAACGAACCCAAAGCGATAATGTATAAGAAATAGTACATATATCACGAAAGTATTTAATTCCTGAATCATGTTGATCTTTTTTGAAGAAAAAAAAATTAGATTTGTGCAAGAACTTTTATCAATTGTGAAATAAATGAGGCGAACCATCAGAAAGGTCAAAGACAACTTTTTTGAACAAGTTTCAGCTAAATTTATTTACCGTTCTGTTTTCCAAGGGTTTTCTTTGTTTGAAAACCCTAAACCGTTACGAAGTGATTAGGGTATATAATCTCTTCACGCATTCAGGACTCAGTGGAATCGGTAGAGAACCTGATGAAGAGGCATCGGGATTTGGAGGCTAAGCTGGAGGCTCAGGAGAGTCGACTGGTTGCGCTCTCTCGGACTGCGGATGACCTCATCAGAAACAAGCACGTTGAGAGTGCTTACATCGACCAGGTGGAGTGCATTCTTTCTCTCTCTCACTTCTTTGTAGAACCTCACTCCACAGTCTCTGCACCCATCTATCACATTAACTATATCTTTTCTCGTAAAGAAAACGCTAGAAAAAAGAATACACGCACGATTTGCAGCGTCGCAAAGAAGTTCTCACAAGGCGTGCAGCAGTGCAGAGGGCGGCTGCTGAGAGAAGGTCCGTCCTCTTCTACTCAATTCTTGCTTACATTTTTACGAAGAGCTTCAAGGTGTGTCCCTGGTTAGGCCACCACTGAGAAGCAAAAAAATATATCCGAAACCAAAGATGTATAAAGTCTTCAATATTGAACGGGGATATATGGCAATTACACGTCGAATCTCATTAATATTCGAGATACAAATATCGATTGACAAGGGATAATACGCTTCAGAAATCGAAACTGTAACCTTTATGGGTAGCTCAAATGTCGTTTGGAACACAAGAGTTGTTACGCCAACAATAAAAGAGAGTGCATAATTCAGACGTCGCCTGGAAGCCAGCTTGGAGTACCAGAGTTTGCGTCGAGATACTTTGGAGATGATCGCCTGGATTGGCGAGAAGAAAAAGGTTGATTTCTAGGGTCATTAGTGTAAAAAGAAGGCTCTTTTTTCGCTTTTAATTTTGTAATCTCTTGGTGTATCTGTCTCTCTCTCTTCTTATGTTTATTCATGTGTATTCCTTTCTCTCAGCTTTTATGTTCAGCTTTCTTCTGACGATTCTCATCGCGATCTATCAACGATTGAAGTGAAGCTACTGAAGCATGACGCCTTCGAAGCAGAACTCAAAGCGAATTCTCTACGAGTTGAGAAGATAAATAAGGTGAGCAGGAAAAAAACTAAGAAGCATTCAAATTCTCTCACCTTTTTTATACTGATTGAGACCGATGAGGTTTCAAGACCACTTCTCATAGTTTTTGGATAAAGCCTTGAAAGCAGGCGAGATAACCTCAAATTTTCAATTGATTGAATAGAATAGAGGAGAGAGTATTGATTGACTTGTTGTTGTTGTTATTGTAGGTTGCCCGCCGTAGGTCTCCGGCTGGGTAGACGAGGTCTTCTTGGTCATGGATCAGAAAACAATATCCTTACTTACATCATTTTTCTAATCACATTTATTTCTCTTTCTCTCTCGGGGTTTCTTTCTTTCTTTTTCATTAAAAAAAAAATTTTGTTTTTTTTTGAGAGAGAAAGGAATCACTGGAATAAGAACTTGACAACAGACGTCGGGCTATTCCACAAATCTATGCTTCTTAAAAGTGTGTGGTCACAGCGACACGAGAATGAATGACTAGTTGTATGTGGCTCTTCTAAACATTTTGGGCAGGGAGGGGATTGGACAGCTCCTATTTTGTGTAGGTAGCTGTTAAGGGAACTTGCATAGCCGCTACGTAGTTGCGATAATGTTATTTGTTGTTCCCTGGGAAGTTGATTCGCTGATTTATTGATTCTCATGTGTTCACAAAATTACTACAGTTCACAAAATTACTACAGTTCACAAAATTACTTTCACAAAAATTACTCAACATGTGTTCACAAAATTACTACAGTTACGTTGTGTTGCACTCACGGAGTGGTGCAATTATGAAAGTAGATTGATAAGATTTAACCTGACATCTCTCTATGCAAGAAGATTAGAAGCTGATATTCTTTTGGCTTTCAAAATTCTCAAAGGTTACACTGACGTTCCAGTTTGTAAATTTTACACTTTTTAAACAGTGTAACGCTCGCACCTCCTTTTATGCTTTCCATATAGGGCACACAAACAGAAACTCACTTTTTCACTCTTTCGCTTATCGGACATCTCGATTTTTTAAGAAATTACCGTTCAGTCTTCTCAGGAATCAAACCATTCTAAGTTTTCGGATAAATTTGTCATTGCTGGATGTTCAAGAGGTCTTGAACATCGATTTAAGTTTAAAATAGTCGTTCATTCTCGTTCTCGTTGTATTTTTTCCTTCTCTTTTTGTAGTTCTTTTAATTATCCTCAGTTTTGTCAGCAGAGTCTTCCTCGTGTTGTTACATTGCAAAATGTATTTCAATAAATGAATAAATAAATTCTGGGAGGTTTTTTTTTTAACCTAGAACGGGGTTAGGGGAGCAGGAGCTTATGAAATTTCTCACAGTCTCATAGTCACAATTGATTGACTTCACAGGAAGGAGCTGCTTTGGTCTCCCGCAAGCACTACGAGGCTCTCGCGGTACAAGGATTGGTGGAAGAGACGAACACGCAATGGGCAGATCTGAAGGACGCTGCCGGAAGAAAGGTTTCTTAAGTTTAAGTTTTTTTTGGAAGATTCTTCCTCTTCCAAGTTATTTTGAGGACGATTGAGTTTTTTTTTCTGCTCGACAATGTGATAATATACTGATAATATACTAGTCGCGAAGAAGTGCGCAGTAACCTGCGAGGTTGATGGAAAAATCAGAGCTTCTCTCATTTCCAATGACTTGAACTGCCCTATGTGCATAATACTTTAGTTATCTCATAAACGATTTGTGGAGTATTGGGAGAGTAAAAATGATTTGCTTGATACAACCTCTAGGTTTCTAGTTCAACTTCTCATTTTCTCCATTGTTCTGGAAAGAAAAACAGAGGAAAATCACGAAGTTGCCTGTTTTATGCATAGCAGACCGTAGAAAGTTTCTTAACTCGAAAAATCATCCAATAGGCATTTGTTGAGGGCGAGCGGTTGCGTCAAGCGGCAGCGCAGAAAGGACTCAATCGAGTCCTCGACGACGCCCACAACAAGTTGGACGAGTTGGAAGCGGCGCTGCAGAGCAGTGAGATGGGCGCCGATCTGCGGGGCGTGAAGGAGCTTATCCAGGTGGAGTCTTGAGCAGCCACCACTTTTAAGAAGCATTTAAGAGTTACTTCAAAACTATAAGAGTGATTAGGGTTCGGAACAGGAGAATTAGGCTGAGAAGGAGTTTGAAAAAGAGAAAGAGAGGAGAGAATTTTTAGGTTTCTTGAGAACTTAGGAAGTTTTTTCGTAGTAAAAATGAAAGAACGGAAAAATTCCGCCGAAATCTTTTATTCGTAACGAATAAGAATATAAGAATGCGAAGGGATGTGATGTTTTCGTTCAAAGTTTGCTGTTTCGTATCCACAATGTTTCGAAAAAATTCCCTAACTTTGAAATATTTCGAGGCTACCAATTTTATTACAAAATACAATTCACTGTGTGAATCGTATGCAAGCAGCGTTTGTAGAAGGTGGAGGAAAAAGTGTAATTTTCTCAGAAGCATGCTGTATTCGAGCAAGAATTGGCATTACACGAGAAGAGACTGCGGGAGATTGCTGGAAGAGGGGAAAAGATGGCCGGAGATGGCCACTTTGATGCTGACCGAATCCAGAGGTTACTACGAAATACTAGTTTTTGCTGGAAGAGGGGAAAAGATGGCCGGAGATGGCCACTTTGATGCTGACCGAATCCAGAGGTTACTACGAAATACTAGTTTTTTGCTGGAAGAGGGGAAAAGATGGCCGGAGATGGCCACTTTGATTCTGACCGAATCCAGAGGTTACTACGAAATACTAGTTTTCCCGTATACGCCTGAATTATGAATAAATTAATCACCCCGTCTCTCCATTCTTGAGTAAAGAACGAAGGTTTCATTTGACTTTGTATCGTCACCTGTCCATGTGTACTAAAAACCGTGTTAGACAACCATGTGAGTTTTGTAGCGTAGAGATAACAAGTGTCGCTGCCGGACATCTCAATTTAAAGACATCTCAATTTTATCCGACTTCGGCAATCACATTTTTCCATGTCACAACGTATTTGTAGTAAGTGATGATCCAACATTGGCTACTGATTTGTGTGTTCAGAACAGTTCGCCAACTGCTGCAGAGATTTGAGGATATGCAGGGGCCAACGGAAGCGAGGTTGGCATCCGTTCACATTGAATATGATTCATGATACTCTCTATTCCTTCTCACTTCTAACGTCTTTTCCAGACGCGTCGCGTTGCACGAGAGCATGCAGTGGCATCAACTCGCATTCGACGTCGACTGTGAACTGCAGTGGATATCTGAAAAGGTCAAACTCAACCGATTGTGGTTCTAATGGTAGTTTTCCTGACTATTATGCGTTGGGTCCATTCCTTTTAAAGAGCCCATAGAACGAAATTGTAGAATTTTTTTGCCAGTAGAGATATTCAAGTATTTGTAATGTATCTATGTTTTCAGGAGCCAATAGCCTCATGCCAAGAAACAGGAAGAACCCTGACAGAAGCTGTCGCTATGCTGAAGAAGCACGAACAGGTTCAACAATAACAATACTCATTCATAACATGAAAAGAACAACGTTTCGGCGGTTTTCATTTTCATCAGAAAGAAGTTTAAGTGGTTGCACTTTAGTTTTTATCTCTCCGGATTTTAAGTGTTTATATATGTAGATCAGATCCAAAGAGTAAGAATTGTCAAGTTAAGTTCGTTTAATATTGAAGAAGTAGGTTCTGTATTTTGATTAGAATAGTTCCTGTGTTTTTGAAGTAAGCTGTATATTTGACATTCATTCATTCTTTATTCCATTTTTGCATGTCAGGGTAACAATACAAAGTGGATGATTGTCACGGATGTGAGTTCAATTTATAATAAGGCAAAGAGTTAAAAATTATGATGATAATCATTGAGGATACATTTTTTCATAGCCGTATACGAGAATTAGGCACATGTTCTGAAATGTTAATGACAGACATGTTCATGAAATGGCTGGGATGGGTGTTCTGAGACACGGAACTTCATAACTCACCCCCCCCCCCCTCCTCTTCAAGTCTCATTCTCGTATCTGAACTCTCGGAGTTTTGATGTACATATATGCATACTTTTGATGTACATATGTGCATACTTTTTATGTACATATGTGCACACACACTCATTACAACTAAAAGATTTTTTCTTGTTGTTCCTGGTAAAAATAACGATAATTTCTAATAACATTGGCGCATCATAGGAATAACTTAGCGCTTATTTCATTATTGAAGAAGGATGTGATGTAGAACACGGAGAAACCGAAGGATAAAATGTTGGTAGAGTATTTTATTGTTGCAGTTGGATGCCGAGCTGCAGCAGCACGCGCCGCACATTGCGAACACCATCGACCGGGGAAACGAACTCATCTCTCGCGAGCATCCCGCAGCCAAGGCCGTAAAGGAGAAGTGTGCTGAGGTGAGGGGGACACAAAAGTATGCCAGTATCAGCAGAGTGTTTGATTACAGAGATACAGTTGTTGATTTGACAGATACTGCAGCTGTTTGACTATAGTAACCACTTTCTTTCATATTTTGATTTTAGGGTGTGAAAAATTTCAGCCATGTTTTGGCTAATGTAGCCCCGAGTTCTTATTCGACTTTTTCGGCTCACCTTTTTTCTCGAATTGGATAATTTTAATGAGAATGGGTTTTCAATAGTTGAAAGGCTTTAAAAAACTGCGAACTTGTCCGATAATTTTTTAGAAACGAGAAGAAACACTACGAGAGGTGAGTATTTGGGGGATTCTGCCGGTATTTGTGGGGAATTGCTTGATGTTGAAGAAGTGGGCAATACACTTACAGATTAGGGTTTTTTATTATTACTCATGTTTTCAGTCTCCAATGAACGATTCATAATACTAGTGTGAGATATTTTGTGAGAGATATGTTGAGTGAAATATTGTGAATGGTCTCCTGGCTGAGCATGTGGCTCGTTCTTCTATCAAGTTATATATGATTATGCGTGATTTGGGATTCGGTGTAATGGTGTGCACGTCGACTTTTCTCGAATTGTGTTCTGATTTCTGCTCTTTCTCGGTACTTTCCGAGTTAGTTGATGATATGTTGTGCATATGGAATTCTTCTCAGTTTATAATGATTTGCTTTGACGAACAGCGCCTTTTAGTTATCACTTGCATGGGCGAACATTTCGAAGCTGTTAAAGCAACGCAAAGGAATCGTCGACTGGGGACTTCGTGAGCAACAATATCTTAGTGACGCTGCCGAGGTACGGTACTTTTAAAATTCACAGAAACTCGAAGATGTTATTGAAAAACATGAATGAACGTTATCGAGTGAATGAAATCGTAGCTCAAATACTGTATATAAAATATTGAAAGTGCAGACGCAGCTCATATATCATGATAACATAAGCAAACCCACTATGAATATAGTTGTCCGTGAGGTTTCTCCTCGATCTCAGGTGGAATCATGGATGAATGAAAAGAGAGCGGCGATTGAATCGGAAGACTTTGGTACCGACGAGGACTCCACTCAAAAGCTCCTCGCCAAGCATAAAGCTTTGCAGAATGACATGAAAACCTACAGGTGAGATATGATCTTGTTTGTATCAATAACTTCAATTAAATCTTAAATGCTTCTGCAAAGTTCTAAGCGGAAAATGATAGAAGCATAAAAACTTCAAAAATGGTAGATCGAGCTGTTTATGGTGGAAACATGCTCAAGCAATTTCAAAATTATCTCTCGAAAAGTGTGAAAATACGTGTAGCTCAGGGGTTAAATAGTCATGTAAGATTTTCTGTCTGCGGGCCTCTGTTTTTTACAAATCATAAGAGAGGACCCTTATATAAAAACTTTTTTAAAAAATTTGCGGGTCTCTGTTTTTTTTTATCATAAGGGGGGAACTTGTGTGGAAATTTTTTTAAGGCGTTTGGCGGGCGTCTGTACCTTTTTCTTGCACACTAAAAAAACCATGGTGTAGCTTGGAAGATTCTGGTTTAAGTTAGCTTTGTACCAATGAATCAGTGGGAAAAGACGATAGAAGAGTCTTCTTGAGAAGTTATGAGAAAATGCAACAGAATGTTTCCAGACAATGGCTGGAGAAACTGTCGTCGAAGTGCGCGGAGTTGACTGCCGTCCATCCTAAGCAGGCCGATCGATACACTAAGAGGCAGGCTGAGCTGCAAGTGGAGTTCGAGAGGCTCTCTGCATTGGCAGACGACAGGAAGAGGTTTCATTGCTTTAGATGACTTAGTTTGTCAAGAAATAAGCTCAGGAATTGGTAGTGCTTTATAATTTGATGATTTAGCATCATAGCTAAGCATTTGAACTCTCGGATGCTTTGGTCAATCAACAATATTTTGAATCGAATTGTCATCGTGTGCGATCATTTCATACCGAAAATAGAATAAAAGATTACAAGAAATAAAAAAACTTATGAATTTTCTAGCGCTGGGAAAGCTCGAGTTTCGGTGAGAAGACGTTGAATGGGTTAGACATGTTCTCATGAAAAAGCTGCGATGTAACTGAAGAAAACTTTCATTGTATTGATGGATGGGGAAAGCGACTCCGCCTCTTACGATGAAAAGGCAATAATGCTTTCAGGGCATTGGAAGATGCGCTCTGTCTCTACGAGTATCTGAGGGAGAGCCAGGAACTGGAGCAATGGATCAATGAGCAACTGCAGACCGCTATCAGCGAAGAGTACGGGGACGACTACGAGCATCTCAAGGTTGATTGAGTGAACCAGAACCTTTTTGAATCCTTCAATTGTACTAAAGGGTTCGGAGTTAGTCTTGTAATGGAATTCTTTTATCCCAGATATACTGTTACATATGGCAGATTTATATCAAATATGACGCTCGTAGCAGCGGTATCATATCCAACTGAAAAGAACCCAAGCTCCTAGCAGCGGTATCATATCCAACTGAAAAGAACCCAGGCTTCTAGCAGTGGTATCATATCCAACTGAATCATTTCATACCGAAAATAGAATAAAAGATTACAAGAAAGAAAAAAACTTATGAATTTTCTAGCGCTGGGAAAGCTCGAGTTTCGGTGAGAAGACGTGAAATGGGTTAGACATGTTCTCATGAAAAAGCTGCGATGTAACTGAAAAAAACTTTCATTGTATTGATGGATGGAGAAAGCGACTCCTAGGCTCCTAGCAGTGGTATCATATCCAACTGAAAAGAACCCAGGCTCCTAGCAGCGGTATCATATCCAACTGAGAAGAACATCCTAGCAGCGGTATCATATCCAACTGAGGAAAACCTCCTAGCAGCGGTATCATATCCAACTGAGGAAAACCTCCTAGCAGCGCTATCATATCCAACTGAGAAGAACCTCCTAGCAGCGGTATCATATCCAACTGAGAAGAACCTCCTAGCAGCGGTATCATATCCAACTGAGAAGAACCCAGGCCAAAAATTCCAATAACAGGCTTGCTAAGATGCAATCATCGTGATTGAGGAGCTGGAGTCTCGTTTCGAGGAGTTCAAGCAGGGAGTGAAGACGGGGACGGAACGATTCCGCTCCTGCGAAGCTGCCGCAAATTCTATCCTCAGGCGCAACCCGCCCTTCGCCACCGACATTCTCATGAGACAAGAGAAACTTCGCTCGGTTAGCTTTTCTGAGACACATCTGAGCACATGAGACGCGGAATGGAGAGAGATTGCCAGCTGGTAAATGTCAGCTGCTGTTGTTGTTGTGGTTTGCCCGTTGAAGATCTTCGGATGGGTAGACGAGGTCTTCTTGGTTATGGCTCAGAAAACAATATCCTTACTTACAACATTTAACCAATCACATTTAATTCTCCTTTCTCGGGAATTTTTTAATTTTTCATCTTTTATTTTCATTTTTTTTTTGAGAGAGAAGGGAATCACTGGTAAAAGAACTTAACAACGGACGTCGGGCTATTCCACAAATCATGCCAGCTGCTAGAATCCATCTGCTAGATGAATGCTTGCTAACCCACATTTATCCGTCCATTCTCTAATCGGCGGAAGTGAACATTTTACGCTTCTGGGCCACCAAAAAGTTCCATTGATTAAGGAGAAAATGAAATCAAATAAGAAGTTAAAGAGAGTTTAAAGAATAGGAGTCAATCATACAGAAAATACAAAACTTGTTTAAAAAAACAGTCTGTAACATAGTTTATTGGGAATGACCTGTTTATAGCTTTTAAAAAGAAGCTATGAAAATGTGATCGCTCGACGCTTGTGAGTTTTATTTTTTTTAAATAAAAAATGTCTTGCAGGTTTGGACATTGCTTGTCGATTACATACAATCAAGAGAAGCGAAACTCAAGGTTTTTTCTTTCTACAATATTCATTCTTTAACTCATACATTTTTGATATTCATTCATTAAGTCATACCTTAAAAGCAAATTTTAAAAAAAAATTGATTTTGCGAGGTATGATGAAATTGCGTAAAAAGATGAATAAAAAATGTGTTGGTTATGGTGGTGAGGGAACAAATTTCGGGCAGACCTACCAACATCTGTTTGATTGTGAGTGCCCCTTAGTGAAATTTAAAGTATAATTTATTCTTTAATATTCCAGTGCAATCAAAAACTAGAATTTCTCTTACTTTTTAAGAGCGGCGAATTTCTCACTGATTTATCAATTCGTTCTAACATACAGAAACGTAGGTCTCCGAGAAGTCACGGCTTAGGCAATCAATCAATACCCAGGCGGCGGAAGAGCTGCATAGATTCAACCGGGATGTGGCTGAGCATGAAGAGGCCATTGCGGAGAAGATGGCAGCCATCCCCCAGGATCTGGGCAGAGATGTCAAGCAGGTTCAATGTAGGGGTCTCCTAAGAGGAGCGCCCACTAGTCAAGAGGCTTTCCTATAAAGAAAAGACTAATAAAAGGGGATTGTCTTATTACACATGTTCGAATAATAGTGTGCAAAAAACGCTCGTCATCAGTCCTTGCTGAAGTTCGTATACGCGAGGGTATGCGGTATCGATGAAAATGTCTGTCAGTGCTCTTTTTATATTCTATAAAAAAGATGTCTTGCAGGTGCATTCTCTGTGGCAGAAACACGAGACTTTTGAGAAGCAAATTGAGAGTCTCCACGTCAATCTACAGGTTAATATTCTTATGCTCAATGATTTTTTTTTTGCATTCAGTTGTTGTTGTTGTTTGCACATAAGTCCAATCGAGAGGAGTCCTTTGGGATAGTTTGGTGAGGATCCTTTTGCGTCCCGAGAAATTTTCTCCGTCTACACTCGCACCGCAGTCGGCGATCCTCTTCGCGAGACCCATTCGTTAATCGCAGAAGGGCGGGAGAATATTTCAATGGCGCCTCGACTTTCCAATACGAAGTATATGGGAGTATCGGCTGATGTTTCATCCGGGGGCATGCCTAGGCCATTCCGGCATCGCCCTCCTTTGGCGAACTGTACTATCCAATTTTGGTCCGCGACGGGCAAGCCCGCTATCTCCTCGATACCGGTGACGATGAACCGGTCCCTTGCGATGGTGTGAAGTCGTGGTCTGTAGCACCATCGAAGGCGAGTTTGCATTCAGTGTAAAACGGAGCTGCTCATTAAGGACCGTTAAAAAAAAGCTGCACTTGATGTCATGTCTTTTATCTTTGTTTTTTGTGGAAAAAAAGCAAGCTCAAATTAGTATTTTCTTTGAAAGATTCCATGGCTAAAATCTGTCTTGAAGTAGGTTAAAACAATTACTTCCAATTTCACAAAACCGGTTGAGGCTGAGTTTTGGCTAATGTAACGTTCTATTTATTTAGAAGAATAAAAAATTTTAAAATTCAGTTTAGCTCAGGAAAATCTGATACATTCATTTCGAGGGAGGGAGAGAGGGTCGGTAGGTCGCTCGCCCTAGAAAATTGTTTTCCCTGTTGTTCGTTCACCTGTGATGGATTCCTTTTCTCAATTGTATGTTGTGAAATGAAGACACTTATTTTGAGGTGCTTCAAAATCACGACTTTCACCATTTCTAAAATAAGATATAAAAAACTAGCGGTGAGAGAACAGTACGCTTATAAGAAAAACAGCGACTAATTCTGACCGAAAAAAGAGAAAGCTATATGAACAAAGATTACATGTAATGAGCTATTTCGAAAGGCGTATAGTTTTCACCTAAAGCGTTGGTGGAAGAAACTGCCAGCTAAGATTGAATCCTCGCAGAGTATCCTGGAGGAGTCGGCTCGACTGAAGGCAGCTTACCCTGGAGGCAACGCAGACCATATCGAGGCCCAGCAGGCGGCACTCGCCGACTCCTGGCAGGACCTCAAAGATGTTAGTTCCAAGAGTTTCAAGATTTATAGAAAATCGGTACTGAATATGATTACTGTAATGGGCGGATAGTATATCTTGACAGATACATGTAAAATTAAGAAGCATGGTAAAAAAACTTTTATTGGTTCTCTTTTTTTGTTCTTTCGAATTTTTTTCTCATTTCAAAATTTGCCTAGTACTCATTGTATTCATCGGAACAACTCAAATTAGTTCGCTTTCAAATCCTTCTTTCCAGCAAATTGACATAAGATTTTTTAAACTTGAAAATGGAAAGAACAGCTCTTGACTGGGCGAGTGTTTGAATTGTCCTGTGTTAGTTTTGTGGAAACTTGTGGCTCATAGCATTTATGATTGTTCAATTGAAGGCAACCGACGCAAGAAAGGAGAAATTGAACGCTGCGTACGACTTGCATCGCTTCCTCGGAGAGGTGAAAATCACAAGTTTTTTTTTGCATCGACTTGATTTCAAATGACATTTCTGAAGAGCTTCTTAGGAGTGAATATTTTTGTTTGATAAAAAAAATTAAAACTAAAATTGTTGTTCGTGCTTGATAGAGAATAAAGGATTTTGATTTGCTTTCTCTTCCACTCGAACTTGTGCTCTCCAGGTTCGAGATCTGCTGAGTTGGAGTGATCTCATGCTGGCTGACATGCAATCTGAACATAACACTCATGATCTACAGGTTTGATAACTTTCATGTCGATTTTGTCGTTCTTTCGCGAAGGCTCATGCTGCGAGCAGATCAATAATATCTTTCGAAGGAATGAAATGAGAGAATGGTTTTTGTTTGTTTTCTCAGAGGATTGGAAACTTTCATTAGATATCAATTACCATATCGGAGATTCTTTTAAAACATTTTCAATTTCAAAAAATGAAGAGTAGAAGGATATGATTGAAAGTGAGTGTGGAAAAAAAAGAGGGATTCTCTAGAGAAGGAGGAGGTCCTTTTTGAGGGAGCGGAGTATCTGCAAGCGGAGCATTCCCGGCTGCACGCCGAGATCGAAGGACGCCAATCAGAATTCACTCAGATAGTGGTCAAGGGCGAGAAGATGATCGCCGCCGAGCACTATGCGACCGCTGAGATTCGCTCCAGATGTGCACAGGTGAGGCTAAATTCAATTGTTTCCTGCACACATAAGTTTTTGAGTTGTCAATCCATTCAGGCGTAGCATCCACGAAGATGATCATTCTTATTCGTTTCTTCATACAGAGAGAACCTTCCGCTTATTAATCTAGTTCAGGTGTACTTATTCATCACAAATTATACAATAAACGGCCGAAAAAGGAGGCAAAAAACGACTGTAGTCATTTCATGAGTAAGTAGATTATATGAAAGGTTGGGCTGAAGATGCTCAATCGATTCCATCTGAAGTGAGTTGATGATGATGATTGTTGCCCGTGCGGTTCCTTTGACGTTGAAAGGGGGGTCCACGAGCTCTCGGTAAAAGCTCAAGCACACAGTCACACTCACTCACTTCTCTCTTTCTCTCTCTCATTCACTTTATTTTGCCTCTTTTCTTTTCGCCTTTTTTTGGTTTCGGGCTTTGGCTTTCTTTTTTTTTGTCGAAGTCGCGAAGGAGGTCACCTACACGCGGTGCGACTGTGGACGATGCTGCTTTCCAGCATCGACCCCAATGGACCTCCAAATATACTATCCCAAAGGAAAGAAACCCTTCACAGGGCCTACACGAGCATTGCTCGTACGCAGTCACAACCCACTCTCTTTGTTTTTCATTAGAGGAAAAGGCGTTACCAGCCTCCCTGGTCCGAACTCTCTTACTTAGAGCAGGTATTGAATTCTGAAGTGAGTTGGTCTTCTAATAAGGAGTGTTTAGGTGGAAGAAGCGCGAGCCCGTCTCCGTAGTGAGTGGCAGCTGCGAGCTAGCTATCTTACTCAGGTTCGTCTTCTTTTAATCTCAACCACTGAAATTTTACGGTCACTGGGCTGTATTTCCAAGAAAACTTGAAAAATCCAATCTCAGTAAGCATTTTTGATAACTTAATAAATAGACATTGCAGCTGCTATTACTAAACCACGCTCTTCACGACTGTTCATTACTAATCCACGCCACTGTGCGGGAAAATTCTTAACTTCGCCCCATGCGATTTATTTAGTTTTTAATGTTTTTTCTGCTTAGGCTTAGGCAAAAAGTTTACGCTAACAAGGCCGTACGGCTTAGGCTAACGAGACAGTATCAAACATTATTCATTATAGTGCGTCAAGCACTCTTTATCTCTTTCCCGCGCAGTGGCATCGATTAGTAATGAACGGGCGTGAAGGGCGTGGTTTAGTAATGGCCCATTGAAGTGATTTTTAAAATGGTTACTAATCGTGTTCAATACGGTATGGTATCTAAACACAAACTTAATTGACATGGAAAAGTTCTGAGATGTGTGCTTCAAGGTTGTCCAATGGCACGCCTTCCAACGAGAAGCCAAGCAGATTCTCGCCGCGATTGGCTCCAAAAGAACGACTCTCAAGTCCTCCGGCATCGGGTCCACCGTCGAAGAAGTAGAAGGGGCGCAGCGTCGTCTGATGACCTTCGAGCGAGTTCTCTCGCAGCTGGAAGAGCGAGTCGCCGACCTAGACAAGAGTGCAGCTGCGCTCTCCGAGGCTCGCCACATGGAGATGAAAAACATCGAGCAGCTGAAGACGAAGGTGAAAGCCGATTGGCTAGTGCTCAAATTATCGTCTAGCGAAGGAAGTTTTATACTTCTATTCCAACCGCTTAGCATTTCTACAATACGCCATGCATTGCAGGAAACTTGATTGATGTTTTTTTTTGCAAGCCAGGTGTAATTGAAACTCAAAGAGACCGTTTCTAGCAGTTATAAGTCAATACTAGCAAGATAGTTCTTTCTCTATTCGGAAAGATGTTGAGGTGCACTCTTCTCTGGAGCTGCTGCGAGCTGATGTGGCTGCGAGGAGAGAAGGACTCTCATTCGCCCACACCATCGCACAGCTCTCATCCGACATCGTAGACATGGAGGCCTGGGTGGACGAGCGGATGAAGATAGTCAAGAGCGAGGTGAGTCGAGATATCCGAGAACACGAGAACTATTTTAGTGTCAAAATGACATTTGAATAACAAAAGAATCTCTTCGCTTTTTTCGAGAGTTTTTCGGGGTTTGAGGAATAAGATCCATAAAAAAACAAAATTTTAGAGGCAGATTAGGAGAGGAAGGTGAAGAGAGAAAGAGGAAGTCTTATAGAGTGAAAAATGAGAGAGAGAAAGATATAGAAATGAGAGAGAGAAAGATAAAGAAACAAAAAAGAGACAGAGAGAGAAACAGAGAAAGAAAGGTAGTGACAAATACAGGGGAAGGCAGAGAGAGAGAGAGACATAAAAATATGAGAGCCGATGAGAAGCTCTCTCTTTGCAGACAGAGCGTCAGTCAACCTTCGGTGGAGGTTCAATGGAAGAGAAGATGCAGAGACTGCAAAGACATCAGGTTGGACCCAGGGTTTCCGGTTCATCTTCTCGGCTGCATATGAGCATTCTCTGCATCTCAACAGTTTTTGATTCAAAATCTTCGTTATCAATTTATAAATAATTAGTATAGATTGAGTTGTGTGAAAAAAATGAATTAGTTCTTCGACCTAAAAATAATTAGACTTTTTTTTAGATATAAAATTTAGATATAAAAAATTTCTTAGATATAAAATTAGAGTGAATCTTAAATACAGGTGTTGAATTTGTATTCCTTCATATGTTGCAGGCATTCGAAGCAGAAATGGATGCTAATAAGCAAAGAGTCAACAACATCATTCGCACTGGAAAGTCTCTCAAGGGACAGCATGCAACTGATAAAGTTAGTTGCTGAATAAGTACAAAGTGTCCCTTCAAAGAAAGAAAGAGGTTTATACCATAGGAAGTCTTCTCGTACTACAGATTTATAGACAAATAGTTTTAAAAAGAGCGATTGGGATCGTAGTTATACAGTAGAACGTTTGATATTGAGCTTATCAGAAGTATTCAACAAGTATTGATGCGCAGGTGTGCTCTTCTTGTGAATCATTGGCAGCCCGCTGGGCTCAACTGGAATCAGCGTGTAGTGATCAGTCGAGAGCCTTGGAAGAAGCCAGAGACCTGCTGGCATTCAAGCAGCTGGTAGAGAGAGTCATGGAATGGGTGAGGGAGAAGGAACTCATGGTGAATTCTGCAAACATGGGCAAGGACCTCGAACACTGCCGGTTGCTCATTGACAGGTTACCTTCATCTTCTTATTCATCTTATGATTTATCATCTGTGGAAGTTTGAGCTAATAAAATATATTATTATTATCTTTTTATCATCGCATTGAATGATATGGTGAATTGGAAGGTATAGAGGAAGAGAGTAATTGTGACGGGGTTGAATTTTCAGGTTGAAAGAGTAATTTCACTCAGGTAGGATAATGATATGTTGATGATAACTAGAAATCAAGGTCAACCAGAGGCTTTTGCTATTAGTCGAGCAAAAGTTTGAATGAAGAGATGCGAAAATGTAGAATGCGTGTTGACTACCAGATAATCTGACCTGAGGGAAGTAGACGACTTCTCTGACAAAAAAAAAGGAGAAAGAAACTTTCAGACTGGATGGCACTCAGGCAGATTCTTCTGTCGATGAAGGAACTCTGGAGGAAATCAACAGACTCGGAGAGAAACTCGTCACTCAGGTAGGCGTGCTCTTTTGAGGAGGGTGCAGCAGAAAGAGCTCTTTTGAGGAGGGTGCAGCAGAAAGAGCTCTTTTGAGTAGGGTGCAGCAGAAAGAGCTCTTTTGAGGAGGGTGCAGCAGAAAGAGCTCTTTTGAGGAGGGTGCAGCAGAAAGAGCTCTTTTGAGGAGGGTGCAGCAGAAAGAGCTCTTTTGAGGAGAGGGTGCAGCAGAAAAAGCTCTTTTGAGGAGGGTGCAGCAGAAAGAGCTCTTTTGAGGAGAGGGTGCAGCAGAAAGAGCTTTTTTGAGGAGGGTGCAGCAGAAAGAGCTCTTTTGAGGAGGGTGCAGCAGAAAGAGCTCTTTTGAGGAGGGTGCAGCAGAAAGAGCTCTTTTGAGGAGAGGGTGCAGCAGAAAGAGCTCTTTTGATGAGGGTGCAGCAGAAAGAGCTCTTTTGAGGAGGGTGCAGCAGAAAGAGCTCTTTTGAGGAGGGTGCAGCAGCAAGAGCTCTTTTGAGGAGGGTGCAGCAGAAAGAGCTCTTTTGAGGAGAGGGTGAAGCAGAAAGAGCTCTTTTGAGGAGGGTGCAGCAGAAAGAGCTCTTTTGAGGAGAGGGTGAAGCAGAAAGAGCTCTTTTGAGGAGGGTGCAGCAGAAAGAGCTCTTTTGAGGAGAGGGTGCAGCAGAAAGAGCTCTTTTGAGGAGGGTGCAGCAGAAAGAGCTCTTTTGAGGAGGGTGCAGCAGAAAGAGCTCTTTTGAGGAGGGTGCAGCAGAAAGAGCTCTTTTGAGGAGGGTGCAGCAGAAAGAGCTCTTTTGAGGAGAGAATGAAGCAGAAAGAGCTCTTTTGAGGAGAGAATGAAGCAGAAAGAGCTCTTTTGAGGAGGGTGCAGCAGAAAGAGCTCTTTTGAGGAGGGTGCAGCAGAAAGAGCTCTTTTGAGGAGGGTGCAGCAGAAAGAGCTCTTTTGAGGAGAGGGTGCAGCAGAAAGAGCTCTTTTGAGGAGAGGGTGCAGCAGAAAGAGCTCTTTTGAGGAGGGTGCAGCAGAAAGAGCTCTTTTGACGAGGGTGCAGCAGAAAGAGCTCTTTTGAGGAGGGTGCAGCAGAAAGAGCTCTTTTGAGGAGAGGGTGCAGCAGAAAGAGCTCTTTTGAGGAGGGTGCAGCAGAAAGAGCACACATTGGGAAGGCATACAAACTGGGAGATGAGAAATTAAAAGTCAAGCTAAAAGATTTCTTTATTTTAATGTGTAAGAGAAAGTAGAGTTAGAAAGAAAGAAAAATAGCTTATAGATATAGAGAGAGAGAGAGTGTGTAACTAGCGAATAACGGAGATAGCTGTAGGGATGAGATTCAATGAAAGCAGGGGTTTTACTGTGCAAGAAAAAGGCGCAGAGGCCCGCCAAAGGCGGAGAAAAATTTTTCACATAAAAATCTTTCCTCTCTCACGATTTTTCAAACTGAGACCCGCGGTTGAAGCAAAAAAAGTTTTGCAAAATTAACCTAACATTTTGTTATTGCAAGTTCGTTTCTCGGGTCCCCCCTTATTCAAAAAAAAACAACAACAGACAACCGCGAAAAAATTTTTCTTCTCACATAAGGGTTCCCCTTGTGATTTGAAAAAAAGAGACCCGCAGACAGAGGGTCTTACATGACCATTTAACTCCTGAATAAAAGGCTCAAGAGTGTCTCGGTGTGTGCAGGGCAGAAGCAGTCAGCAAGAAGTGCAGCAACAGCAAGCTCTGCTCAACCAGACGTTAGCTTCTTTTCTCCCTTGATTTCCCTTCTCGAATGTTGTTGTCAGTAGAGAATTATTTGAACATCTACCAGTACTTTGACCAGCCTAGAATTCAATTCTTCCTATGCAAAGGGTCCTATTTCATTCAGTGGGATTTTTGCTTCTTCAAATCTTTTTCTCGACTGCTAGCAAGCTCTTTTTTATATGTTTTCATAATCCAGCCTTTAGCCTCATGAAATATTTACGGTATTGTACTTATTTCTCAACGATTTTAATCGCAAAGTGAGTTTGATATGCGAACAAAATCCGAAGCTAAAACACAAATGAGGTATGTCAAGATGGCGCTCTCTGCATGGAAAAGTTGCCGAGTACCGTGCAGCTCTGTCGGCGGCCTTCGAAGTGCATACCTTCAACAGGTTACTGTATTCTTATCTACGACTGATTGACTAAGTCACTAGAGAGAGAACACAAAACAAGAATTCTCTTTTCAATGGATGAGTGAGATTTCTTCTGCAGAGATGTGGATGACACAAATGAGCGCATTCACGAGAAGACGGCTGCGATGAAGAGCGGCGAGTACGGAAAGGACTTGGCCAGGTTCATCCCTCGCCAGCCTATTCCCTCATAGCATCCATAATGGATTGGAGTGTTTCAGTGTGGATGCTTTGATGCGCAAGCAACTCGCCATGGAAAGAGACATGACCGTAATCCATCACAAGCTTATCCAACACGATAAAGAAGCTCAGAAACTCATGTCCAAGGTGATGTAGCTCAGCGAGTCCTTGGTTGTGTTGTGTCTCTTTTGTCATAAGTTTAGCGAGTAAAAAACTCTTAAAAATTTCATTTTGATTTTGAATCTCTCATACATGAAGTTGTAGAGTAGAGTAGTGTAGAATCCTGCTTTTATAAAAGGAAAAATATGCTTTATTTTGTTGAAATATCCACTGGATAGAAATCGTAGCTCCTACTTGTGACCTCGTAGTTGACTCGGTTATCATGCATGTAATCACCAGGGCTTACTAAGCAAGTTACTTGGAGTTATGTAGGTGAGCTGCTGAGATTTGTTGAGAACGGATGAGATTGCAGAAGCCTCCGCTACTGGATTCCATCCGAGACTCGCTGAAGAAATTGGAGGAAAGCTGGCGACAGCTTACAGACGCCGCCGAGCACCGCAATCTTTACCTCGACAGATCTTACAAGCTACACAAGGTCAGTACTGTCGTGGCATTCCGCCACCATAGCTTTATGATATCTTTCTACTACAAATCATGGAACTATCGATAGTTCAATCATTTGTCATCTTAAACAGGCGTCACTGCCTTTAAACTATGTAACTTAGAATTTGAAGAACTTTCAACTACATATTTCTAAGTCCAACTATGTACATGTTCGAAATTTAAAAACTGATAGTTTATAATTTACATACAGGCAGCGCGAAAGTTTGTCTGAGCGTGTGATAAAACATTCGTTCGAAATAACCGTGATTAATAATTTGAGTTTATTACTAATTCTCTTATCAATGTCTTTCAGAATAATAATAAAAACACAAGTCTTAAAATGTTTATAATAAATTAAATTAGATGAACTCAAGGTTGAATGTAGCGAATTCAATGTGTTTTTTTTTGAGATTAGAACGAGATGAATTGCAGTATTTGGACTCGGTGAAGAAGAGCGAGCAATGGGCGAATGCTTTGAGGAGTAAGATGTTATCACATCAGGTTCCATCTACAATTCTTCTAATTTGATTCGTATTCCCTTTGTAATAAGTGAAAATGATTTAGCGTCATTAAGCTTACTAAAACATCGGCAGAGGCTCGCGCACAGATCGAGGCACACATGGAGCGGAAGGCTGAGATTGACGCTAGACAGGTAAGTGTATATGAGAGAAAGAGAGAAAGTTAAAGAGAGAGAGAGAGAGAGAGAGAGAGAAAAACAGTAAAAGAGAGAGAGAAAGGAAGAATTGAGAGAATGATAGAGGGAGATAAAGAGAGAGATAGAATAAAGAGAAGAAGGTAGGAAAAAGAAAGGAAGAGAGAGAAAATGAGGGAACGAATGATTGGTTGAGGAGGAGCTGAAATGTCTGCATGAAGAAGAGAAGAAACTTACTGCGGAACAACCAGAGCACAAAGCTGAAGTGCAGAGAGCTCACAAGAGAGTGCAGAACAGTGAGCATCAGCTCAGACAGGTTGGAAGCGATGTAGACCGGGTGTGGATGCGAGAGAGAAAGAAACAAAGAAGTCGTTCATTGGGATTGAGAGTCTTTTGGAAACTGAATAGCTTTTGGAAACTGAATAGGTCGTGTTGAGAAATGTGGCCCTTTGTTACTTCGTCTGGTAGGCGCGTCGCGGCCCCCTTCGCGTCAGAGCCTGCGTCGCGGCTTTTATTTTTTTCTTCTCTGAAAGAGATTTTATTCATGAAAACTCCCTTCCCCCTTTCTCCTTAGGGCCCCCCTTCCCCCCTTCCCCCTCCCCCCTCCCCCTCCCTAGGGCCCCTACCTCCCCTTTGTTAGGTAGGGCCCTCTTCCTCCCCCTTCCCCCTTTAGCCCCCCCCCCCTCCCTTCCCTGCTCAGGTAAACCCCCCTCCCCCTCCTCCTTTCCTTTCCCCTAAATTTATAAAGATAATTTTTTTTTAAATGGAAAAGAAAGAGAAAAGAAGAAAGAAAGAGAAAAAAGAAAGAAAAAATGGAGGGGCCGCGAAGGGGGCCGCGACGCGCCTACCAGATGAAGTAAAAAAGTACCAGAAATGCATGGACTGTTGTGCCAGTGTAGGTTGATGAAATGTTTCCGTCTCGATTAAGAGGCGAATGAAGTATTTCAAAGGACCTATTTGTGACCCGAGCAGCAGATAGATACTGAGCTGTATGAAATGGTGGAAAGATATAGGAGAAGAAAAATAGATAGCCAAAGAGCTATAAAGCGAAAGTTGCAGACGTGGGAAACAGAGAGAGCGACGCTTTCTCGCAGTCTCGACTACCAAATATTCAATGAACAAGCTTCATTGGTCGATGCTTGGCTCGCTTCAAAGGTTACTTTGATTCACAAGTCGGGTGTTTAAAAAAGGATTCTCACTGGTTCTAGATAGAGCACACTCTGCTTGTTAAAGTAATTCTATTCGGCTAACTGAAGGCGTCTGACGATTCCGCTCACAACCGTCTTATTATAATATGTTAATCTGCATTATGTCAAGTTAGGGAGTATATGATCCTGATACTGAGTAGCCTATTCAGTTTTGTGAGTGTAAGCTTTTGAAGGGCGCAGCACTGAACTCAGCGGATCTCGGAGAAACACCCGATGCAGTCGAGATTCTCATCAAGAAGCACAACGCTTTCCAGCAGGTCACTCAGAGCACACTGAAAATATTTAAAAGCTCACTTTGTATACAAAAGATCCATACAATTAGTTAATGTTTTACACAGAATCTCCTCAATAATTTTACTTAGTTCTAAGAATGCTGAGAGAATGTGCATATTGTGCATTGAAAGCATTGCAATTCAAATAAAAAAGAGAACGACTTAGCGTCATAAAAACACAATGAACATTTAAATTTTATTTGAGTTTAAATGACTAGCTAGAACTTGTCGTCATTTTCGCTGCACTAATATCATGGATCCGTGAGTTGCAGACTTTGGAGGCCCAATCTGATAAGTTGATGAATCTGGAGAAAGAGGCCGAAAAGCTTCTATCAGCACCTGCCACTGGTGAGAGCAGTTTATACTATACGACTTTTAGGTTATGTTATGTTAATACTGTTTAATTCGGCTGTCATATTATCAAGTTGTCCTTCCATTTGTATTATTATTCATGCCCATTATATAACATTCTTTCGTTGTGTTTTGTGAAAAATAGTATACCATACTCCTCGTTGATCTCAAGCAACCGATTTTTATACCGAGCAGAAAAGCAAACTTGTGCAAAAATCGTGTGGTGTGACGGGAACCGAACCCGCGACCTTCGCTTTCCGGGCGAAGCTCTTAACAACTGATGAATTTGCTACACACGCAGACAATATAATGTACATTTTAAGGCCCATACAACAGTTTCTTTTGTAATTACCCTTCAATTTTAAAAGGCGGTGAAAATAGAGAAGCTTTTTGCAAATGACTTATCACGAAAATAAGCCGAAGTAGAATAAGAATTGGAGAATGAAGTAAGTATATAAAAATTGGGGTTCGCTTTTCAGGATCTTCAGCTAGCGAGTACTCGGCGGCCATTTCCGACCGCTTGGAGGAGATCCGTCAACGGCATTCCGCACTCCTCATCGCGGTTGGCAAGCGGAAAGAACTGCTCCGCGACTCTCTCAGGTCAGTGCCGCGGCCCTTTTCATCATGACAGATTCAAAGAGGATCTTGAGTGCAGCGCACACATCGAAACTTTTGTACGAAAAAAAAACGGCAACACCCGTATAGTGATTTTTTCAGCTTAATGTTTCATAGAAATTTGCAGAATGATTGATAGAATCTTCAAGAAAAAAAATGGGAGAAAAAGTCCAAAAAAAAGCGAATGTGAGAATCTAGATCATTGAAGTGAAGAAATCTAGAGTGAGCCGATCGGGTGCGAGGACTTCCTCAGGGCAAACAACAACAAAAACAACAACATAGAATCTTGAAATGCTTAATCAGACTCCACGAATTTCTCCGATCCTGCGGTGAGTTGGCAACCTGGTTCGTCTCCAAGCTGCAGATTGTATATGATGAGAGTTATTTGGACCCGACCAATCTGCGCAGCAAACTTCAAAAGGTGCATTTTACGGAATATTTTTGATCCTTATCGTCTCAACTGTCTTATTTGGTTGTGATTTTAGAAAACTGTTTCAGCTAATTGATGAATTTTGATCATAAAATCTAACGTTTTCTGTATTGTTAATAGTATATGAACGTGTAGAGCCCGCAACTAACTTAATCGGTAGAGCTTAAGAGTATGCGTCGGGCAGTTCTCAACTAACTTAATCGGTAGAGCTTAAGAGTATGCGTCGGGCAGTTCTCAACTAACTTAATCGGTAGAGCTTAAGAGTATGCGTCGGGCAGTTCTCAACTAACTTAATCGGTAGAGCTTTAGAGTATGCGTCGGGCAGTTCTCAACTAACTTAATCGGTAGAGCTTAAGAGTATGCGTCGGGCAGTTCTCTACTAACTTAATCGGTTGTTGTTGTTGTAGATTGCCCGCCGTAGGTCTCCGGCTGGGTAGACGAGGTCTTCTTTGACATGGCTCAGAAAACAATAACCTTACTTACTTCATTTATCTAATTACATTATTTCTCTTTCTCTCTCGGGGTTTATTTTTTATTTTTTATTTTATTTTTTTTCCCCTTTTTTTTTCCCTTTTTTTTTTTTTTTTTTTGAGAGAGAAAGGAATCACTGGTATAAGAACTTAACA
The DNA here is from genome assembly GCA_964056735.1 of Allodiplogaster pararmata. Taxonomy (NCBI): domain Eukaryota; kingdom Metazoa; phylum Nematoda; class Chromadorea; order Rhabditida; family Diplogasteridae; genus Allodiplogaster; species Allodiplogaster pararmata. The sequence continues at coordinate 43,357,965 of OZ057406.1, forward strand.
ACAGACGTCGGGCTATTCCACAAATCTATACTTCTTAAAAGTGTGTGGTCACAGCGACACGAGAATAAATGACTAGTTGTATGTGGCTCTTCTAAACATTTTGGGCAAAGAGGTGATAGGGCAGCTCCTATTCTGTGTAGGTAGCTGTTAAGGGAACTTGCATAGCCACTACGTAGTTGCGATAATGTTATTTGTTGTTCCCTGGGAAGTTGATTTAATCGGTAGAGCTTAAGAGTATGCGTCGGGCAGTTCTCAACTAACTTAATCGGTAGAGCTTAAGAGTATGCGTCAGGCAGTTCTCAACTAACTTAATCGGTAGAGCTTAAGAGTATGCGTCAGGCAGTTCTCAACTAACTTAATCGGTAGAGCTTAAGAGTATGCGTCGGGCAGTTCTCAACTAACTTAATCGGTAGAGCTTAAGAGTATGCGTCGGGCAGTTCTCAACTAACTTAATCGGTAGAGCTTAAGAGTATGCGTCGGGCAGTTCTCAACTAACTTAATCGGTAGAGCTTAAGAGTATGCGTCGGGCAGTTCTCAACTAACTTAATCGGTAGAGCTTAAGAGTATGCGTCCGGCAGTTCTCAACTAACTTAATCGGTAGAGCTTAAGAGTATGCGTCGGGCAGTTCTCAACTAACTTAATCGGTAGAGCTTAAGAGTATGCGTCGGGCAGTTCTCAACTAACTTAATCGGTAGAGCTTAAGAGTATGCGTCGGGCAGTTCTCAACTAACTTAATCGGTAGAGCTTAAGAGTATGCGTCGGGCAGTTCTCAACTAACTTAATCGGTAGAGCTTAAGAGTATGCGTCGGGCAGTTCTCAACTAACTTAATCGGTAGAGCTTAAGAGTATGCGTCGGGCAGTTCTCAACTAACTTAATCGGTAGAGCTTAAGAGTATGCGTCAGGCAGTTCTCAACTAACTTAATCGGTAGAGCTTAAGAGTATGCGTCGGGCAGTTCTCAACTAACTTAATCGGTAGAGCTTAAGAGTATGCGTCGGGCAGTTCTCAACTAACTTAATCGGTAGAGCTTAAGAGTATGCGTCGGGCAGTTCTCAACTAACTTAATCGGTAGAGCTTAAGAGTATGCGTCGGGCAGTTCTCAAGTTATTCATTCATTCATTCTTTATTCCAAGCATGTAGGTATTTAAGACAAAAGCAAATTACATACATATAAACAGAGGTATGCATGGACTACATTACACATTATCATAGTTGAGCATGGATTTCGGTTCTCCCTTTGATCAGTAAAAAAGTAGTTTTTGCTCAATCTCCGATCTTCCTTTTTTCATTCATTATCATAGTTGAGCATGGTTCCCAGCAAAATTCGGACACTTTAAGATCGTACCTTGCACATCATATTTTACATTCTGGGAAAAAAAATACTTTTTACGTTCTAGTACCATAGTAGTAGAAATGAGTCAAGTTATAGGGATTGGGCCACCACATCGATCATGAATTGTATATAATTGGTCAGGATTAGGATGCTTCTTAGACCCGCACCGCGGGTAAAAAAATCTATGCGCTCGGGAAAAAATTTCTCGGATTTTTCGTAGGAAAAGTTCACAAATCATTGGAAAAATTGAATGTTGAACTCTGAAATTGTAAAAATCTATGCGCTCGAAAAAGTTGTGCGGGTGCTAAGAAACAGCCTGGTCAGGATGCCAATAAATATGAATCAAAAATGGTTTTTAAATCATGTGAATCCTAGAAATATTGTATTCCGAATGTGTTTAAGGTTTCATGGTAATTATTTTGATTGCAGCATCTCGCATTCGATTCTGAGCTGGCGGAGAATGAAGAGCGACTCCAGGCCGTGGTGAGGGAAGGAGAGGAGCTCATCTCTCAAGGACACTACAAACATCAACAGGTCACACCAATCGCTTCTTGTTAAGGCAACTGTTGAATAGGAAGCGAGTTGCCCCCAAAAGCTCACACCTAGGAGTGGATCTAACCAGAACACGAGGATCAAAATTAGGATAGAAAATTAATCTGGAAATTGGGAAGTTAAATTGGAACTTTCAGTACAATATTAGTGCGCCAAACTTCTACAAGAGTCTATATTTCAAACAATAAGCTTCGTCTCTTTAATCTCTAAAGTTCAATGTTTTAGAAAAAAATTGTTTTTGCTTCATTGAAATATGCCCCATCTGCAGGTGGCGGCGCAGATCTCGGAAGTGCAACATGCGTGGAATGAACTGAGAGACAAATGCTCGAAGAAGACGAAGAGACTCCGGGAAGCCTACGAGGCTCATCAGCTTCAGAGAAAGGTCCGTGTGCAATCAGAGCAACTCGCCTTTCGTTTTTAATTGCAACGTCCATGTTGTAGCCTTCTTCGAGTGACTTTTTGTTGTTGTTGAAAGTTTTATTTTTTCCTCGTACAAAACCTGACGTTCTGCAGAATTGCGATTGAGCACTTGATGGTATGAGACAGTACAGTCTTGAAAATTATACTGTAGATATGTTTGAGAAAAGAATGGGATGCCCAGGCTCAGAAAAAAAGTATTACAGATTTATCAGATAAAAAAAAGTTGAAGAGATGACTCAAAAAAGTTGTAGATCGAAGAGCAGGAGGCATGGCTGGACCGAGTAGAAGCGGATATTTCATCCGAAGATCACGGAAGGGATTTGCACTCCGTGGAAGAGCTCATGAAGAAGGTTGCTTTTGAAAACCCATGTTGATTTGAAGCGATAATACCTGTTTTGCTTGACTCGGTCGCACAAGAAATGTGTTAGAATGAAAATCATTTTGTTGAATATGATGACGAAGAAGAATTAACTCCCTTGAGTTGTGAGTTATCAAATGGAAAAGTATTCCGTGTTGAGGTGGAGGCTATGGATGCGGAAATCAAAGGAAGAAAGGAAGCGATCGATGAGATCGTGAAGCAGGCCAGGGAATTCAAGTCCCAGGTAATAATTGCCGAGAAAGTATTCCAATGTCTGTGTTTCGGGTCTTCATGTTGTTGTTGTTTGCCCTCAGGGCGTCCTCGCACCCGAGCGGCCCACGGTAGATTTCTTGACTTCATTGCTCTCGATTCTCACATTCGCTATTTTTTGGATTTTTTCTTCCATTTTTTTCGGGTCTCAAAATACCATGGTGCTGATCTGTATGATTTTATATAGGGGTAGACAATAAGAAAAAAACAAAACAAAAATAATGTTTACGAGAAACGCGAACAGCTTGAAAGCGCGAACAGCTTGATTTATTCTATGACTAGCGTAATAATCCAGGGTTCATCTCCATCGGATGCTCTCCTCACCGCAGCTGAGAAGATTGAAAAACGCTACAAGCAGCTCGCAGAACCTGTGCTCATCAGGTATACTTTCTAGAAGAATCGATATCGAATTAATTTGTCACCGTGAAACAAGGAATGAGGTCATTCAACATAGAAACGATGAATGAGAAGTCTTTCATTCGAAGAAGAAGCTGTAAACGAGAGGTTTATAAATCATGGAGCAAATCGGGTTCAATTATTTGGTACAATTCATCAATCAATTCTATAAAGATTCAAAACGTCAATAAACAACACAAGAGGTAAGAAGAGATAGTGGTAGCAAAGCAAAATTTTTGAAACTATGTGTTTGATTTCAGAGGTGAAAATTTGCGAGAGGCCCGCCGTCTCTTCGAATGGCAACGACAGGCGAACGTTGTATGTCATTCTCTACCTTGAATACTGTTCATATGTAAAAAGTCATTCTAATCTAAGAGTAGGCAAATTGTGAAATGATGTACTTCACCAAGGAAAAATCATTGAAGTTAAGGTTTAATAAATAAATTGTAGGTAGTGCAGCATAGCTGAAGGGAGTATTTTCCATCAATAATTTTTTTATTCAGGTGAATTCAGAGTAGGAAATTTCAGGCGAATTCAGAGTAGAAAGAGATTCGGGAGTCTGTAGGTTTATTTTTTGTATTGACAGGAGCTGCGCTGGTTGAACTCGCGAATGCCGGCAGCTCGCTCCACCGAGTGCGGCGACTCCCTTTTGGCGGCAGAGAATCTCCTCAAGAAGCATATCCTCCTCGAGAATGTCACTCTCCTTCCCATGTTAAATGTGTTAGCAGCTTCTGTGTTGAAGAGTTTATACAATGAAAAGTGCTGCAGGAGTTGGTATCTCGTCAGTCCTCAGTGAGAGACTGCGAGCTGAGAGGAGCAGCCATGCTGAAAGAGAAGCACATGGCTGCCGCCGAGATTCAGAGCCTTCTCGACAAACTCAGCAGTGGCATGCTGCAGATGAGAGAGGCCTGCGCTCAGAGGAGGCACCGCTTGGAGCAAGTCAGTCATTGGAGAGTGAGAGAGAGGGAGAGAAAAAAGATATAAAGAAGGTCAGACTAAGAAAAGAAAACAAGGAGATTGAGAAAGAAACAGAGATAGAAAGAAGAATGAAACGACATCCTGAAAAGTTTACTTTGAGGGAATTGAAAGTCAGAAGTACTACACAGAAGTTGCTGAAGCAGAGCAATGGATCAAGGTAATACATCCCTAACATTAACTAACTTTGAAAAGTGTTTACTCTCTATTAACATAGTAATAACTTTGGAAATCAACATTCTCAAGTGATGGAAGACGATGTTGCTTCAGGAAAAGTTGCACATCGCCCTGGACTGTGAACTTGGTCAGGACCAAGAAGCCGCTTACTCGCATGAGCACGAGTTGGCCATTCTAGACAGAGACGTCGAGAACTTCAAGAAGAAAGTCGATAAGCTGGCCGCCTTCGCTGAAAATATGGTTCAGAACGAGCACCATGAGGCATCACAGGTGAGAGCGAGAGAGGGTGAGAGACTGCAGAGAAGGGGAGGGTGCAGGAAGAGATGGAGAGGAAAGGGCCGGTTTTTACTAATTCATGATTAGAGGGTAGAGTTACGAAGAAATTGAAGTCGATTCTATTTTCAGCGAGTGTAGTAGCGGTTTAGAAACAAAACAGCTGAAAAACTTGTAAATGCTACAAAACTAGTATTAATCATGAAAACAGAAAGAAAAAGAGCGTTGAATTTTGAAGTAGCTAAAAACAAGTAAAACATGTTTGAAGAAAAGTAAAACATGTTTGAAGATAATTTCTTTCTTTTGATATTAATGTTTGTATTAGATCACAGTTTGAAGGCGAACCTGCTCAAAATTGAATTGATTCACACGAGAAGAAGCTGATTAACGGAACAAGAAGTTGGTTTTGCGTGTCCCTGTGGAATAGTTCTACGATTAAAAGAACTCCCGAATTTCCCTCATTCATGAATCTTCTACAGGACTCACATGAATCTTCTCGTATTTTGAGTTTAAATTTTTGGAGTGGGAACAAACCTAGCGGCTGCTCCCTTATAAACAGGGAGCGCTTTATCACTTCACTACAGAGTACATAATTATAATTCAAAGTTTAGTAGATCAGCAACCGGCAAGGAAGACTGGTTTCAGATCAGCAACCGGCAAGGAAGACTGGTGGCCTCGTATACGGAGTTGGTACGAGAGTGCAACCGCGGCAGACAACTCCTCATAGACGCCACCAAGTATCACGAGTTCGTCCGCAAAGCGGATACTCTTGCTGATTGGCTGCACGAGAAGCAGAAGGTAGGAGAGAATGGCTGAAACTGCAAGATATTGAGTGCATCCCAACAATCTCTCTGCCGTAATTGCTCTATTTACACTGGAAACCATTTCGGTTGATTTATTTAAGTCAAAATTTTGGTGTGCACTAATAGCGTCTTGGCTTCAGGTGGCGTCTTCAGAAGAATACGGCCGAGATCTGGAAGACTGCCAGAAGCTACAAGTTGGTTGCCTGACGACGCACGATTTAATTTTTTTCCGCGTTTTAACGTTTCATGCTGTATGAATTATGCTGTGAAAAAATGAAGTTTTCGCTCTAAGTCTCGCTCGGTTTCTACAGGCAACATTCGAAAGTGTCGTGAGAGAGCTAGTCGCTACTGGAGAGAAAGTCGCCACTGTGCAGAGGCAATCCGAAGAGCTGCTTAGAGCGAGTCAGCCATGCAATTCAACTGTTCTACTTTTTCAGCATAAATTACCCGGAAAAAATTTTGAATTCGCTCCAACTAGTTTTATTTACATCATTTTAATGGTCTGAGACTGATCGTTTTATGATGAGAGTTTTTTCATGATTCTAGCTCTATTCTCGCAAGTCTGTCGCAATTAATTTCTCTTCGTACTGCGAATACTGGACTGCAAAACTGCTCATACATAAGCTAGCCTCACCCGGCGACTCGAAACTTCATGATAAACTGCTTATGAGGAACTGCCGAGCTGGAGTCGGAGACACAATCATTGAACCAGTTAGACCTTCCAACTGTACTGAGGAACTGCCGAGCTGGAGTCGGAGACACAATCGTTGAACCACTTAGACCTTCCAACTGTACTCAGGAACTGCCGAGCTGGAGTCGGAGACAAAATCATGGAACCAGTTAAACCTTCCAACTGTACTCAGGAACTGCCGAGCTGGAGTCGGAGACCCAATCGTGGAACCAGTTAGACCTTCGAACTGTACTAAGGAACCGCCGAGCTAGAGTCGAAGACACAATCGTGGAACCAGTTAGACCTTCCAACTGTACTCAGGAACTGCCGAGCTGGAGTCGGAGACACACTCATGGAACCAGTTAGACCTTCCAGCTGTACTCAGGAACCGCCGAGCTGGAGTCGGAGACACAATCGTTGAACCAGTTAGACCTTCCAACTGTACTCAGGAACTGCCGAGCTGGAGTCGGAGACACAATCGTGGAACCAGTTAGACCTTCGAACTGTACTAAGGAACCGCCGAGCTGGAGTCGAAGACACAATCGTGGAACCAGTTAGACCTTCTAACTGTACTCAGGAACTGCCGAGCTGGAGTCGGAGACACAATCATGGAACCAGTTAGACCTTCCAACTGTACTCAGGAACCGCCGAGCTGGAGTCGAAGACACAATCGTGGAACCAGTTAGACCTTCCAACTGTACTCAGGAACTGCCGAGCCGGAGTCAAAGACACAATCGTGGAACCAGTTAGACCTTCCAACTGTACTCAGGAACTGCCGAGCTGGAGTCGGAGACACAATCGTGGAATCAGTTAGACCTTCCAACTGTACTCAGGAACTGCCGAGCTGGAGTCGGAGACACAATTGTGGAACCAGTTAGACCTTTCAACTGTACACAGGAACTGCCGAGCTGGAGTCGGAGACAAAATCGTGGAATCAGTTAGACCTTCCAACTGTACTCAGGAACTGCCGAGCTGGAGTCGGAGACACAATTGTGGAACCAGTTAGACCTTTCAACTGTACTCAGGAACTGCCGAGCTGGAGTCGGAGACACAATCGTGGAACCAGTTAGACCTTATAACTGTACTCAGGAACTGCCGAGCTGGAGTCGGAGACAAAATCGTGGAACCAGTTAGATCTTCCAACTGTACTCAGGAACTGCCGAGCTGGAGTCGGAGACACAATCGTGGAATCAGTTAGACCTTCCAACTGTACTCAGGAACTGCCGAGCTGGAGTCGGAGACACAATCGTGGAATCAGTTAGACCTTCCAACTGTACTCAGGAACTGCCGAGCTGGAGTCGGAGACACAATCGTGGAACCAGTTAGACCTTTCAACTGTACTCAGGAACTGCCGAGCTGGAGTCGGAGACACAATCGTGGAACCAGTTAGACCTTCCAACTGTACTCAGGAACTGCCGAGCTGGAGTCGGAGACACAATCGTGGAATCAGTTAGACCTTCCAACTGTACTCAGGAACTGCCGAGCTGGAGTCGGAGACACAATCGTGGAACCAGTTAGACCTTCCAACTGTACTCAGGAACTGCCGAGCTGGAGTCGGAGACACAATCGTGGAACTAGTTAGACCTTTCAACTGTACTCAGGAACTGCCGAGCTGGAGTCGGAGACACAATCGTGAAATCAGTTAGACCTTCCAACTGTACTCAGGAACTGCCGAGCTGGAGTCGGAGACGCAATTGTGGAACCAGTTAGACCTTCCAACTGTACTCAGGAACTGCCGAGCTGGAGTCGGAGACACAATCGTGGAACCAGTTAGACCTTCCAACTGTACTCAGGAACTGCCGAGCTGGAGTCGGAGACACAATCGTGGAACTAGTTAGACCTTTCAACTGTACTCAGGAACTGCCGAGCTGGAGTCGGAGACACAATCGTGAAATCAGTTAGACCTTCCAACTGTACTCAGGAACTGCCGAGCTGGAGTCGGAGACACAATCATGGAACCAGTTAGACCTTCCAACTGTACTCAGGAACCGCCGAGCTGGAGTCGAAGACACAATCGTGGAACTAGTTAGACCTTTCAACTGTACTCAGGAACTGCCGAGCTGGAGTCGGAGACACAATCGTGAAATCAGTTAGACCTTCCAACTGTACTCAGGAACTGCCGAGCTGGAGTCGGAGACGCAATTGTGGAACCAGTTAGACCTTCCAACTGTACTCAGGAACTGCCGAGCTGGAGTCGGAGACACAATCGTGGAACCAGTTAGACCTTCCAACTGTACTCAGGAACTGCCGAGCTGGAGTCGGAGACACAATCGTGGAACTAGTTAGACCTTTCAACTGTACTCAGGAACTGCCGAGCTGGAGTCGGAGACACAATCGTGAAATCAGTTAGACCTTCCAACTGTACTCAGGAACTGCCGAGCTGGAGTCGGAGACGCAATTGTGGAACCAGTTAGACCTTTCAACTGTACTCAGGAACTGCCGAGCTGGAGTCGGAGACACAATCGTGGAACCAGTTAGACCTTCCAACTGTACTCAGGAACTGCCGAGGTGGAGTCGGAGACACAATCGTGGAACCAGTTAGACCTTCCAACAGTACTCAGGAACTGTCGAGCTGGAGTCGGAGACACAATCGTTGAACCAGTTAGACCTTCCAACTGTACACAGGAACTGCCGAGCTGGAGTCGGAGACACAATCGTTGAACCACTTAGACCTTCCAACTGTACTCAGGAACTGCCGAGCTGGAGTCGGAGACACAATCGTAGAACCAGTTAAACCTTCCAACTGTACTCAGGAACTGCAGACAAGTCCAAGATTGTCGTAGGGTGTTTGCAAACACAAACTCCAGACTTCATGAACACCATGGAGTGGCATTTGAATCACCACGAACTGAGCTCGCCGGCCTTGAGCGTGTGAGGGGGGATGGGAGCTTTCCAGCACCTCAATTTACGTTCTTTGCGTGTTACTCATCAAATGCATAAGACGAACTCGATCACAACTACCTGCGGTCACTGGCGAATCGATACGAGCGTCATCTTAATACATGCGTTCGTGCAAGATGCAACCATATCAAACAACTTTTTTAAAAATTCTTATTTACTATTTCACGATACCAAGATATGAATTACATTATAAAAAGAATTATACAAAGATTTGAATTAAGTTTTAAAAGAACTTATACACATTTTCATTTTTACGGGAAATTTATGGTTATCCTTTATATTTTGTCTCTATCTCTTAATATGTCTCATTATCTCTCTAGCAAATTCTTACTTAATCTTTCTGAAAAAAATTGGGAAAAAACTGCATATGTTTCTTTTAGAAAAAAATTCGTTACTCCGTAAGTTTTCTCTCGATAATCCTTTCCTCCGAATTTCCTTCCTTTTCAGAATTTTTGTTTATCAACCATCGTAACATTAAAAAGAGGGACAAAGTTTTGCCTGTGGTAGATCATCCATACGCTGCCTCCATCCGAGCGAAAGCCGCCGATCTCCAGCGACTGTGGACTTCCGTCAATGAGGTCTGTTGCTAACAGTAGGACGCATTTGAGAGAGAGGGCTTAACCATTACGAATATTATTATTCCTGGATTATAGATGTCTTCAAGTATGATGGAGTTCAAAATCTTCGAATCCGATTTTATATGTTTTAGTGCGCGTGAACTACATCGTAGGGTTTTTGATAGAAAGAGATGAAAAAGTACTGAACAAGAAGTTTAGTTGGACCATTTTGATTCTGAGAATATTGTTATTACCATGGATGAAATAAATTCTTATTAAAATACCTCATATATAAAATGAAGTTGATAAACTTTTCTAAATTAATTGCGACCCCAAATTTAGATTCAGTGTATCATAATCTGCCTCAAGATTGAAGTGAATGAAATAACCATTGACAGGCAGCAAATGAGCGTCTGCTGGCTCTGGCAGGAGCCCGTCAAGTACACAAATTCGACGAGGAAGCAGACGAGACTCTAAACTGGCTGCAGGTGAGAAGGAGCGCTTGTGCAGCTGCTGTAGTCTTGACTTACGTACTTTCTGCAGCTCTATAAACTTTCGCAGCTGCTTCGTTGTGAAATAACCTATGTATTCAATTTCAATAGCTGTATCGTGCATATGGGTCTTCTTAATTCTGTAGATTCAAAGAACTCGCTGAGATTATTAGGTATTTATGTGAGTGTGATTTCCAGGAGAAAGAAGCAGACGGCGTCGCATTGGAGCAAGAAGATCTCTCAGCGGTCGCTCTGGACGGTGTCAAGAGGCAGATGCAGAAGCAAGATGAGTTCATGCATGGGATGAAGGCTGTTGAGAAGCAGGTACATTCATAGGTTACCCAAAAATTGATTCCCTGAAATTAAATTCATAACTGACCCTGAAATTTGTGCCTGCTCTCTTTTCTTCGAACTCCGCACTCTGGACATCTGCACTCTCAATTAACTACTGACTCAGATAAACTTCTTCTTCTTCGAATGAACTGATACATGAGGTACGACTCTAGCTTCTTATGCATCACTGGTATACAGTATAGTCATGAGTATTGATCCTACTCAGACATCTCTAGCCTCTTATGCATCACTGGTCTACAGTATAGTCATGAGTATTGATCCTACTCAGACATCTCTAGCCTCTTATGCATCACTGGTCTACAGTATAGTCATGAGTATTGATCCTACTCAGACATCTCTAGCCTCTTATGCATCACTGGTATACAGTATAGTCATGAGTATTGATCCTACTCAGACATCTCTAGCCTCTTATGCATCACTGGTCTACATTATAGTCATGAGTATTAATCCTACTCAGACATCTCTAGCCTCTTATGCATCACTGGTCTACAGTATAGTCATGAGTATTGATCATACTCAGACATCTCTAGCCTCTTATGCATCACTGGTCTACAGTAGAGTCATGAGTATTGATCCTACTCAGACATCTCTAGCCTCTTATGCATCACTGGTCTACAGTAGAGTCATGAGTATTGATCCTACTCAGACATCTCTAGCCTCTTATGCATCACTGGTATACAGTATAGTCATGAGTATTGATCCTACTCAGACATCTCTAGCCTCTTATGCATCACTGGTCTACATTATAGTCATGAGTATTGATCCTACTCAGACATCTCTAGCCTCTTATGCATCACTGGTCTACAGTATAGTCATGAGTATTGATCCTACTCAGACATCTCTAGCCTCTTATGCATCACTGGTCTACAGTATAGTCATGAGTATTGATCCTACTCAGACATCTCTAGCCTCTTATGCATCACTGGTCTACAGTAGAGTCATGAGTATTGATCCTACTCAGACATCTCTAGCCTCTTATGCATCACTGGTCTACATTATAGTCATGAGTATTGATCCTACTCAGACATCTCTAGCCTCTTATGCATCACTGGTCTACAGTATAGTCATGAGTATTGATCCTACTCAGACATCTCTAGCCTCTTATGCATCACTGGTCTACAGTATAGTCATGAGTATTGATCCTACTCAGACATCTCTAGCCTCTTATGCATCACTGGTCTACAGTATAGTCATGAGTATTGATCCTACTCAGACATCTCTAGCCTCTTATGCATCACTGGTCTACAGTATAGTCATGAGTATTGATCCTACTCAGACATCTCTCTCACTGTATTTGACATATTGACCAAGGATGCTGTAAGAAAGTGATCGAACTATCGCACAGAAAAAAGCTAGTCCACCGGGCGGGATCGAACCCAGACCATCTCGACTCAAACCGGGAGCGCGTGTTACCATTACACCACGGGGACACATTGCTATTCCGTGCGATAGTGTAAGAAAGTAGCTGGATTCTTCCAATATAATGTTCAGTATTTGAGAGATGATTCAAGGTAAGAGAACTGTGCATGGAAGCAGAGCGCCTCCAAACCACCTATCCATCTACGAAAGAGCATCTAGAGGTCGGTTTGCTCTCCATTTCTTCCAAATTTTAATCATAAATCAGGACTGTGTGTTAGTGCAGAAAAAAACCTGGCTCAGAATTTATTGTACAGAGGTAATTTCTTAGTGGTGAGTCCATTCGATAAAGAAGGAGTGAAAAAGAAGCTTTGCATCTACAGCTTAAGTGGCCGTTCATCATCTATATTCATGGACTTGGTTGCAGTTGCGCCGATTGGACATGCAGGAGCAGCTCAAAGATATTCTTCAGTCGAGTGCGCATCATCATGCGAGACTGAAGGAGGCGGAGCATCTCCAGTCATACTTCCAGGTAAGGTATTGGGAAGCGGTACGGGAAAAAATAGTAATGCGGGTAAAATGAGAATGTTCGCTAGTGAACAGGCTTTTCCGCGTTTCGACTTTCGTTATCTCTGCAATTTTTCCTTACTACATAGGCTTAGAATTAGTTTATGTGAAAAAATAGGATATTATTCGATACCCAATTTCTTATAACTAAAAATCTCTCTTTCCATCCTGGATATTTTAGATTTTTTCAGTTATAGCATCATCTAACCGAATACTTTAACACTATGAAAAATATGGTGATTGAGAAGTTTGTGAAGCTTTCCAAATAATCTTTCTTTTCGAAAAATTAAAAAAAGGGATGTTTTTACAGGAGCACAGGGAGCTCATTTCGTGGATGAAGCGACTGAGGGAACTCATGTGTGCAGAGAAACTGCCTCAGGACGTTGCCGCTTGTGAGGCACTCGCAGCAAGGTTGGACAGAGGGAGAGAGAGAGAGAGAGAGAGAGAGAGAGAGAGAGAGAGAGAGAGAGAGAGAGAGAGAGAGAGAGAGAGAAAGGAACAGGGAGAAAGGCAGAAAAAGCGAAGAAACGTATTGTTTTCACGAGAAAGTATTCAGCACATTCATTTGCTGCGACACGGATGGTCCTTTTCAGGGGTGGGTTTTTTGTGTGTTGAATATGCCGTCATTGGCATTTTCGGTAGCCAATCCAGAGGCTCCTCTCCGACTGATAAACGAAGAGTGTTTTGTGTTGCAGACACGCAGAGTATGCGACTGAGATGAAAGCAAGGAAACCACATGTGGAACATTTCAAGGAAAGAGGCTGGAGAATGATTGAAGTCAGCTCAACTTGCTTCATTCAATTGATAATATCTCTCATCCTTTCTTGATCTATCACAGGAGCTGAAAAGTATGATTACTTTTTGAAGTAATCCTCAGTAGAACTCAGAAGAATTAATGCTGAAAAGTCTAACAAGTTATTTGTTCTTTTTGTCTATCGGAATTGAAATAAAACTTGAAATGCATAAGTTTCGGATAAAAATTTATTTTCAAAATTTTCGTAGGGTGTTTTGAATTTGTGATGAAACCAACAATTGATATTTGCAGGCTGGTCACGTTCTGAAAGCAGAGATTATCGAGAAGGTGGACACATTGGAAAAGGCTTTCGCAGTCATCGGCGAGGTTCGCTTTAGATATCTCCATACATTCAACAGTTTTTTTCCGTTTCCGGTTGAAATTTTAGAGAAACAGACGAGTTTTATCTTCTTCCAACCAACATGAATCGTATTGACCGAATTGATTCACTCAGCTTTGGAAAGAATTCTGAAGGAGAACTTGTTTAGGAATGGAAGGAGAGGGATGACATATACAATACGAATTTGGACGTGCAGAGATGGAAGACGAATGCTGATCAAGCTGAGAGATGGCTACTCGAGAGGGAACATTTGTTGGGTTAGTTAGAGTGTGGAGAGATGCGGCAGAGCATGGAGAACTGAATTAGACAGAAAGTACAAGAATGAACGAGAGAGGGAAAGGGAACGAGAACAGAAACAAGGGAAATAGTTGAATCAGTCACTGTGTGTTTCCTTTCACAGGTGATGAATGGAAGAAAGTGGAGAGCGTGGAGGGGGCGGAGTCACTCCTTCGTGACTACGATGACTTCCTTGTGACTCTCGATGCACAAGGAGATCGATTCGAGATGGTGAAGAAGATGACGCTGATCGAGCAGAACTTCGGTCAACTCAGGTCAATGATACAAAATTGCATATGTTGTTAAGTTCCTTCAAAATGATATTATGACACACCGAAGAAAATAAGGTCAAGTTGTGATTTATTGTTCATCTTAACGTAAGAAAGTTTTAGAAAGCGAGAGTCAGAGCGACGTCATGTTGAAGAAGAAGCCACGCGGAAGAAAGACCAGATCAAGACGGTGGAGAAGGGCAATCTTCTCTCGAGCCGGAGAGCAGAGAGAGAACGTCGCAAGACTCAAGAGATATCTCTCCTCAAACCAGGTCAAATAAGAGATAGGTTGACATCCAGTCTACTTCAATGTTTTTCAAGTGATGACATCTGAAGTTTTTAAATTTTGAGAGGTAAAATTGCAAGAACTGCTTGAATTGAATGAGTGTCTCTGCAGCGGAAGAAGCCGTTCCCGCCACTCTTCCACGCAAAATGGATCGACGCGAGCGCAGCAAGACGACTGCATTTGGTCAGTTTGTTGACGGTGTTCAGGTTCTCTGATGTTCTCCGCTTTAATCGGAGATGTTTCTCTAATAAGAGAAGAAGGCAAATTAGCCTTTTATTTATTTATTTACTTATTCGTAAAATCGTCATGAATGAGACAACACACGGAAAGCGCATCTTAGTCATCTTGTATAAATATATTTTATACATTCTTCTCTCCTGCCTCCTTCATGAACGGCTGCTACCGAAACTTCTTTCAATAAATGCTCATCATTCTTCTGCAAATATTTACCCCGGAACTTCTGCTTTGAAACAGCTCCCAATTATCATGCTTGCCCTAACCCCTTATTCGTAGAAGACAACTCAACCCGGTCACAATTACTCTCTTCCTCTATAACTTCCCATTCACCATATCATCCATCCAATGTGATGATAAAAAGATAATAATAATAATAATTTATGTACATATGGCCAATGAGTCAATAGAAGAAACTTCCTATAGGTATAGGTAAAAAATAAAAGAAAAAACATAGGAATGAAAGAATTAAGGGAAAACTCATAAGTTTGCAATATGCAAGTATCATGCATCTAGAATATTCAGCGATATTAGTATAACTGTAAAGCTCTGCATGGTTTGGATTACAAATTCATTGACAGGGAATTTAATCAAAAAATTTGGATGTCCTGTAAGCAAAAGAGTGAAACAGAATATTCCGTTTCGTATGATTTATGTGTAAGGCGAAAGAAGAAGAAGATCGACACCTATACTGTTCAAAGGTGTAGAACTTAGTCATGAGCACGTCAGTGAAGCCTTTCATAATTTTGAAAGCTAAGAGAACATCAGCTTTCAACCGTCTAGCATACAGCGATTTCAAATAAAATTTAATCAATCGTTCCTCGTAAACTTCATACATGTATGTAGCACTATCGCAAAGAAAAGCAATGTGTCTGTCTCCGTGATGTAATGATAACGCACTCATTTCTGGTTAGAGATATCTTTCTTCCATGCCGCCCGGTGGACTATTTTTTTGTTCCGTGCGATAGTTTAATCATTAATATAGCTCACCAGGGTGTGCTGATTATAAGTTTCTCGGGCGGCCGGAGAGGAAGGGGAGTTGAAAAAAACAAAAAACTTTGGTCTGTTTTGTGAACTCAATTGATCTTTCATTACGCGAAGTCGGAACGTAGTCTTACCGAAGGACAATAAGTTTATTTGCAAGCATATAGTTTTTTTTAATCAACTTCTGTCATATTTTCTTCACGATCAAAAAAAATTTCTGGAGGACCGGGTGGGCGACCGAGAGAAATTTCACAAGTTTGGTGAGCTAAGAAGAGGAGAGTCTAGGCTTTGTTCAAATAAAGACCTTTTGAGCAAAAAATAGAGTAACTCGGGAAGGGCCGGAGAGAATCTGTTACCTTCTGCTGATGTTAGCAGGTTGTATTTCAGGCAACTCGCCCTCTGTCGCTGCGGCCGTGGCAGCGGTCGGGGAGATTTCCCCTCCGACGATTCTTGTTGTGGAGAGCGCCGCGGAGGGAACCCTGCCAAGGTGAGTGCTCTCTCTCTCTCCTTTTTTCCTCTGTCCCTCTTTCTCTCTTCCTTCTTACTCACCGGGTTGCTCTCGGTCTGAAAGGGGGAGTGCATATTTTTTTCTTTTTTTTTGAATTTTTTTTTAGTAATTACTGTTTTTATTATACTTAAACTTTATCCAAACAAGTTTTTTTTAGAAACAACAGGTTGTTCTTGTTTTTTGCTCATACATAGGTCGAGAAGAGTCCTTTGGGATAGGTTGTTGTTGTTGTTGTTGCCGGTTGTAGCCGTCACCGAAGAGTGAGAACCACGTGATATGTTCATTTTCGCTTCGTCTCTCGTTTGTGTATAAATCATCAATTTTTAAATAGACATCTTCAAGAAATTTGCCACTTCTCGTGGTTTCTACCATGAGAGGGCGAGTGAGAGTGTTTTGGGGTCTCCAATGCAGTCGAACAGGTGGGGGGATACGTAATTCACGCGCTATCATGCCCGGCACTCACGACTCAATGTCATCCTTCAGAAATCTGGACCAATCCAGAAAAAATAGCCATGGCGCTAAACCTCTAACGACGATGATGATCTTTTTAATTGTTTACTATGTTCGCCAACTCGCCCACAAGATGATCATTTTGCCCAAGGGGCAACAACAACAACAGTTGTGCGACGTCATGAGGTGTGTATGAGCAGGTTGGGCAGACGTCTGTTGTTGTTGTTGTCTTGCCCAACGGGTAATTCTTCCTCCGCGAGACACTGAAGAAAGTCGTCGAAGCTCTCTACCCTCCACTGTAGCTAAGCCCACTCTCTCTTTCTCTTTTTTCTTATTCTCCTTTTTTCTTTCTTTCTTTCTTTTCTTTCTCTTTTTTTGGAGAAATTTAATTGAACATCAAATCAACAACCGAGTGCGGCCTACGCCAAAGGTCGATAGGGCTAAGTGAAGTGGGGTTACAGCGACACGATGAATCAAACCTACATAGACAACAGCAGGAACAGCAAGCCTGTACTGGTGATGAAATCTAACTATTTAGACTGGCAATGACAAAATAAAATTCATTTGGCAATGAAATCTGCAGCATCAACAGGTCTATACCATAGGTCTAACGGCGTAAGTCTAGTGGGGTTACAACGACAGTTAAACAAATGTGAACTAGTGTGATCTTCCTCTAAACATAAAGGACAGAGAGGAGAGTCAGTAGCACCTATCCTTTGAAGGTAACTATTTAACTTACTCGAGTAACCACTTCTAAGTTGCGATAGGGTAACCTGTTGTTCCCTGGTAAGTAACCCCGTTGTTTTGTAGTCCTTATCCCCCAGACTGAGGTCCATGTTCATCACGTGTCGGCGAATGGTTCTTGCTGGTCGTTGTCGAAGGGTGAGGTTGTGGGATGGGTGATCTTTTTGCATTACAGCTTTAGCTAGGTATTGGTTGGTCAGTAGCTCATTGTGCTCTTTTACTGGCAGAAGTTTTGACTCAAGAGCGAGATGTTGTGTTACGGACATTTGAAGGTTACCCGTGGCTGCCCTGATTGCTTTGTTTTGGCAGGCCTGTAATCGTGTCCAGTGCGTGTTTGCGAGTGGTGGGGTGTATACGGGTGTTTTTTTTTACACATTTAGTCATTGAATCGACAAAGAATCAAGAAAGTGAGAAATTTTTTCATGCGGTCTCTTTCCTAAGCCGTACGGCCTCGTCAGCATACATGTTAACTAATCCTAAGCGAAAAAATCTGTGAAGGGCTTGTAACAAACTGTCTTATAACAAACTATCGCGATACCACTTCAATATGACAATAGACACATTTAAATTAATAATAAAAGTTTGTCTAACCTTTTCGGATACGTAGACGCTTCAATAGCTTCGCAACGACCGATTGAGTGATTGAAAACTGGCTAAATGTTGCGTGTTCCGCGAAATTTACCCATTTTTCTGCTACATCTTTTAACATTAGAACCAACAGCTAACAAATGAAGTAATAAAAATGAAAAGTTGAAAAATGCCATTTGCGGCAAAAGATGAAATTTGTGGAGTGCCATTTGGTAAAATGCATCTAAATATGAAATTGATTCAAACACTTGTTAATTTTTAGAACCTGACATTTTAATAGTAGAGATGGCTTGAAGTTAAAAGGTGTGTTGAAAAACCAATATATGATATACTTTTGAACGGTATTGTTTATATTTTTCAAGTTTTTCATGCTTTTCAGGGTTATCTGGGGTATAAAATCGTGACTCTTCGCATGGAAAGTTTTCAATATGCTATTTATGATAATTGTAAGTAATCGAATGCAGAATGGCACCGGCTTTCACAACAAGAAGGGCGACTTCCCTTCGGAAAAGTAAATGGGAAGATCTCACTGCGGTTGACATGAGAGGGTTAGCAATACTTGCAGTTTTTATTATGCTTAAAAAAAAGAATTATCATCTTGAAAAGTCATAAAACAGAAAAAGCTTTTCGGTTCAAAAAGCAACTCTTTTGCATCACATCATCAAAATTTGCTGTTCTTTCGTACGAAAGTGCAGAGACTTTAGCATACGATTTTTCTTCGTAAGCAGTTGTTATCCAATCACAGCTAAAAGTGAGAGTGATGTCTTAAATCTTGCTAAGTAGAATGAGCGGAATGCTATTATACGAGTTGAAGGAGTAGGTCAGGTGCTCGAATTTCCAAGGTGAAACTAATGTTAAAATACTCTCAAGCTTGGCTTCCTTTCAGATTCGTTGATCGGAAGCACGAACTGCAAAGTGGAGGAAGAAAGGCTCCTCTGCGCTCTTGGAAGAACTTTTACGGCATTCTGTGTGGGCAGCTGCTTTGCTTCTTCAAGGTCATCTTCATACAGTTTTCCACTGATCATCACATTAAAGTGAAAAAAGAATTGAGACAGAAGAAAGAACACATTCTTGATATCTTATCTTGCTTTAATAACATTGACCTAATGAGTTATCATGATTCACTTCTTTTTTACATACATGATTGGGAGGAGAGAGAAGAGTGATAGTTCTTAGAGAGACTTTTCAAGAGAGAGAGCAAAACTGACTTTGGAAGTGCAGGACGAAACAGCCTTCGACGAAAACACAGCGGCAGCGTCTCCAGTCTACATCTACGGCGCGCACTGCCAGCCATTCCCGGACTACGTCAAGCGGAAACATGCCTTCAAGTAATCATTCCCACATTCGAGTTATTGAGCGCGTCTCTTACTTTTAAAGACGTCGTTTAGTTGTATATTACTTTCAAGGACATATTCAACTTGTTATTGTATGAAGGCATTGTAATGAGTCTTGAGTAGTCTTGAGTCTCGCTTTTCTGATTGCTCGAATTTTTCAGTATTGAAAAGTATTCTACTCAGATTGGCGACGAACGACGGCAGCGAGTTCTTGTTTGCTTGTCCCACAGAGCAGCAGATGCTCGAATGGGTGGCGAAGATCAAGTTCCACGCGTCTCTTGCGCCGAGCAACCAACTACGGTGAGCGATTGGGTAGTATCGGGGGATTCCTTTCGCCATGGTAAACGCTCTCTCCGAGAAGCGGCATAGGAAGTTTTCGGTTTTCACATGACCTCATCTTTGCTTATTGTACGCACTTGTCAACTTTCAATTTTGACATGATAAGCTTGTTCTCCGATTGCCATCAAATGTTTTCTGTACCCTTTTCGTGTGTGAGTAGATGGCGACACCCCGGGAGAATTTTACCTACCAGGTTATGCGGGCAGCTTCTCTGCCTATAAAATAGTTATTATGAAGGATAAAAGTGCTTCAAGTGGTCTTATGATACTTTTTCGCTGATGAAACCCGGTTGTAGATCCTTCTCCAACTCGGTTACATCCCAATTAAGTGCGGGGACCGCGTCCAGCTCTTCTGATAGGCCAAGCGCAGCCAGCTTCAGGTTCCATTCAGCAAATAGTATTCATGTTTCTATATCTGAATGTTTTTTTTGACAATGCTCACATTTAATTTATCTGACACACATTGGAAAGGAATTCATCGTTCAGTTGATGTGATTAGTGATTTATAGGGATTCGTTTCTGTTTTTGTTGTAGATTGCCCGCCGTAGGTCTCCGGCTGGGTAGACGAGGTCTTCTTTGACATAGCTCAGAAAACAATAACCTTAGTTACATCATTTATCTAATTACATTTATTTCTCTTTCTCTCTCGGGGTTTATTTGGTTTTTTTCCCCTTAATTTTTTTTTTGAGAGAGAAAGGAATCACTGGTATAAAAACTTAACAACAGACGTCGGGCTATTCCACAAATCTATACTTCTTAAAAGTGTGTGGTCACAGCGACACGAGAATAAATGACTAGTTGTATGTGGCTCTTCTAAACATTTTGGGCAAAGAGGGGATTGGGCAGCTCCTATTCTGTGTAGGTAGCTGTTAAGGGAACTTGCATAGCCACTACGTAGTTGCGATAATGTTATTTGTTGTTCCCTGGGAAGTTGATTCGTTGATTTATGGATTCTGGGAGGTTTCTTACATAGAACTGGGTTAGGGGAGCAGGAGCTAATGAAATTTCTAACAGTCTCAGTATGTATTCTTTCAAGTGCGGCTTTCTGATCACTGTCTACTAACATTATTTCTAAGTCCTTGGCATGTTTACGAATAGTTCTAGGTGGTTTGGGTTCCATGCATCGACGATGAGAGGGGTGGTTTGGGAGGAGTCTTGCTCTTGCAACGAATTGCTTGGTAAGCATCGTGTTGTGCTCCTTTATGGGTAACATTTCGCTTTCTAGAGCTAAGTGCTCTGTACCGGCCATTGCTAGGTTTCCTGTTGCTATCCGTATTGCTTTATTTTGGTTTGCCTGTAGTTTTTTCCAGTTCGTCTCGGCCAATTGAGGGGAGTAAATTGGTGCGGCGTAGTTGAGAACGGATCTGGTCATTGTTTTGTAGGTTGCAAGAAGGGTGTTTTTCTGTTGGCCCCATGTTCTTCCTCCGAGGGCACGCAGTATATTCAGTCTTTTGGCCGTTCTCTGTTTAAGGTATTCTGCGTGTTGTCGAAAGGTGCCGAGTTGGTCTAAGACGACACCGAGTATTTTGGGTGTTTTAGTTGTCGGCAAAAGGGTTCCATGGATTTCTACCTTGGGTTCTTTTTTGCATTCGCCTGTATGGGTTGTGAAAAGAGTGACCGTTGTCTTTTCCTGGGATATAATCATTTTTCGTTGTTCCAATTCTTCTACGAGTTTGGGTAGGAAGTGGTTGATCTGATCTTCACAGTTTTCAATACAGGGGCTTGAGGAGAGAATTGAGATGTAGTCAGCGTAGGCTGTCATCTGCGTGTTTCCTGTAGGTTGTGGGAGGTTGTTTATGTAGAGATTGAATAAGAGGGGACTGAGCACTGCTCCTTGTGGGACACCAGATCTGCATGTGAGACGTCGACTGCTTTTTCCTTGGAAATCTACCTTGATTGTACGGCCTCTTAGGTAGCTGGACATCCATCGGACGATGGCTCTTGGCATATTCGTTTCAGTGAGTTTCTTGCAGAGAAGGGATATGTTCACTAAGTTATATGCTGCAGTGAGGTCAAGGGCGACCATGAGATTGTGGTCCGGGGGTGGTTTCCGATTGAAGCCGTTTGTTATTTTGCCGGTTATTTCCAGGAGTGCGGTAGTGGTCGAGTGCTCTTTGCGAAATCCATGTTGCCAGTCAGCGATTTGAAAGCCTTCCGCCAGGAATGGTAATAAGACCCGTTCGAATGTCTTTGCTATAGGTGATAATATTGATATTGGTCAGGTTGCTCGAGTCCTTTCCTGGTTTAAGTAACATTATCACTCTTGCATCTTTCCATCTGGACGGGATAATACCGGTTTGCAGCGTGTCATTGAAGAGGATGCAGAGACACTTTCTGAAGTTTTCACCGGCCATTTTGAGTAGTAGAGGGCAGATGCCTTCACTGTCTGGACATTTGGAACCTTTGGTTTTCTTGATGGCTTCTTCGATCTGTGCCAGGGAAATTTGGGGAGCGTCTGTCTGTTTGAGGCCTTTTATTAGTTGTTGTTGTTGTTGTTGTTGCCGGCTGCGACCGGCATCGAAGAGTGATGTCCACGGTAGGCGATTTCTTCCTCTTTGTTAGTTTTTTTTTCCGTCTAGATCTTCAGGAAAGCTGCCACTTCCAGCGGCTTCTTCCAGAGGTCAATAGGAGCCAGTGTTGTCGGGTTGCCAGTGCAGTTGAAGAGGTGGGCGACGTCGTGTGGTCCGGATGAGCAGTCGGGACAGACGTCGGGTATCGAGTCGTCGATGCGATGCAGGTAATGTTTGGTGAATCTGCTGAATCCAGAGCGAAGCTGGCTGAGTGTGCATCGTGTACTGCGAGGGAGATCCTTCTCTTCTTCCTGTATATCGGGCGGAGGCCTGCCTCCCAGGATAATGGCGCCTTTCATTGAGCACATTTCGTTAGATACCATCGTCGTGTAGATGGCATTTGCGACGAGTCTGCCGTTGCGTGGGTCTTTCGACATCAGCGTAGCAGTTTCGACCGTGGTCTTGCAACTCATCAAGAGGTCGCTCTTCATTGCTCGCGGCGGAGAGGGATTGCGAAGAAGACCGTGATGGAAGTGGGCTGTATCCAATGACCTGGCCAGGTATTGAGCGGAGATCATGTGTGCTACAACGATGTCCGCCTTCACGCGGTGCAGCACGACAGTCTCAGGACTGCAAAGGACATCACACAACTTCTCCGGACGCAACCCGCTCCGAAGAGCCTTTTATTATTCGCGTTGTGCTTCTTGCTGATTTGTCGACTACTTTAGGGGCTTGTTTGGCTAATTTTCTAGCAAAAGCGTTTGAGGCTGATGTTGGGCATAGACTTTTCCCTTCGTGGATGATGGTCAAGTGCGTCGGTTTTATTGATTTGCCGTCGATAGCCTTTATCGTTTTCCAGAGTTTGTTGCCCGGTACGTTGTGGTTTATTTCAGATATGTACTTTTCCCAAGCCTACCTCTTTTCGAGGTTGACGCGGAAGGAGATTTCGGCCATTATTGAAGGGAGTGAGGGGTCCGTAGGATTGTCCCTCCTCATTTGGTCCCGTTCTGTAATCAGTTTCTTCACATCTTCGCTCAAGTGAGGCGTGTATCTTGGCACTTTTCCACGGGGAATGTTGTTTTTCGCCGCTTTGGTCAAGGTGGTGGTCAGGAATTTGTGCATCTGAATTGAGTTGCCGGTGAATGGGAAATCCATGAGAATCACTGTCTGGACATTTGGAACCTTTCGTTTCTGTATTATGTCTTTCTTTTCGCTCAAATCCTAATCGTCGACTATGAATGGCTACGCTCATCAGGGATGAGCGCGGTGAAAAATAATTTTTGCGGTAAACTGTAAATAAGAGTATTCCCTACTCCTCGTTGATCTCGAGCAACGGATTTTTATACCGAGCAGAGTAGCGGATTGTTCGTAGAAACCTTTGCAAAAATCGTGTGGTGTGACGGGAACCGAACCCGTGACTTTTCGCGTTTCGGGCGAATGCTCTCCCCACTGAGCTACACACACACATGATAATGCACATTTTAAGGCCCGTACAACAGGTAAAACTTCTTTTAAAAAAACCGGTATAACGGTAAAAATTAACTGGTGAGATTTCACCACACTTCAATAATTCTTATTTTTAATATATTCTCTCATAACAATTTTTTTTTTTATTAAATGCGAATGTTATTGAATATGGAATTATGCGAGAAAAAAACAATGAGAGAACAATGATTCTAATTCATTGGTCAGGGATTGAATACTAGTATGTCAATTGGTCAGGGATTGAATACTAGTATGTCAATTGGTCAGGGATTGAATACTAGTATGTCAATTGGTCAGGGATTGAATACTAGTATGTCAATTGGTCAGGGATTGAATACTAGTATGTCAATTGGTCAGGGATTGAATACTAGTATGTCAATTGGTCAGGGATTGAATACTAGTATGTCAATTGCGTGATTTTGATAGGGAAGTTTCTCTGAATTTTCTGGAGTAATCTGTGTGCGCAGGTTTGAGACAAAACGACACACACAAACACGCACTTGAAGTCGAAAAAACACGTTCGCTTTCGAACGAAGTGATAGGAGAGCTAAGATATTACTTAGCCAGGATTTTCAGCTAATTGCCTTTTTTCTTTTCTTAACTTTTTGAGAATTTACCGTTTTTTTACCTGTAAATCACCTCAAAAACGGTGAAAGGGTGAGTTTACCGCAAAAATGAGAGTAGACGGTAAACGCCCATCCCTGATGCTAATCCTTCAATGCATAATAGTCAATTTGTATTTAAATGAGATTGAGAGTGTTTGAGTTCGGAGATGGGAGTGCCCCCGCCAGTGCCGCCGCCTCACCGGGCACTACCTAACAGCTCGATGAGCTCTCCCGCACCTTCCACCATGCCGCGAACTGCAACGACGGCCTCTGCAGCAAGCACCGCCCACTCTCTTCCGCGCACCCAGTCTCAGTCCTCCAGGACTGATCCCCAGCATCGTACGTTAATTTTCCACTGATTTGTTTTATGAAATTTTTTTCGTAGTTTTTTTTTTTGATACTGCAAGGGTTGTTGCTTTTATTGCGTAGTATTTGATTGTAAGTTCAATTTTTTGTTGGTTTTTTAAAACTTAATCTATTGAGCTTTTTGATCTTCCTAACAGTTGGAGTGACCATGCCCAACAAGTTGAACTAGGCTTAAAGGTTTGGAATGCGTTGCTTGGTTTGGTTTGTTGTGTCAAATCCCTTCTGTTCTATTCAGTTTTTGCTTATAGTTTGGTGGAGAGAAGCCGCTTGATGGAAGGCTTTACAACAGAGAAGAAAAGTTTAAAACTTGAGAAAAAGACTCCCGATAAGAACAAGCCCTTTGTTACTTTTCTTATTGACTCGAATGCCCAAATAGTAGCAAGTTCGCTCTCCTCGACGTTGCCCTGTCCCTGTTTGGGGAGCGAGCCAGCTCCGCTGCCGACTCTCTACCACTCCGCCGTACCCATGAGGGTCGCTGTCCACCGCAGAGAAAGCAACCGTGCAGTCAGAACTTCTTGCTATGAAAGCATCTACAAGCGAGAGATGATGGAGAACGCAGAGGAACACACAGCTACTGGATACGGTAAGGAAGCGAGGAGGGTGGTGCACGTGTATGTACATATGTATGCACATAATACTGTATGTTGGAAGAGTACCCACTCGAAGAAGAAAGGATCGATGCAGAAGCGGTGGAGACAACACACATTTCTCCGCTTTCTATGATCACGATTGGACTCATTAAATTGAAGATATTTGCACTTTGTTGGCTACGATGCGAGGATTAATGAGTTGCGATAGTAGGACAAGCAATTCCTACCAGGGATTGACAGCGTTTACGACAATGGAGGAAATGGAACCACTATTATAGTTTGATTGTAAGATGACATCAGTCAGTTGTCTGTTTTATGATAATTAGATGGTTGTTCGTAAACTGGAACGATCACAAAAGCATTGTCCAATGAGAGTTCACGATTTGTTCGTCCCCGGTCGTGGCAAGCAATCACTAATTTAACATCAGTGAGAGGGAAATTAACACAAATTCAAAAATGAGGACAAAAAAATTACAAAAGCTGTGTAAAGCTTGTAACAAAAAAGCCTCAAAAGATACGATATGAACTAATTTTGCATAGCTTCCACACAACCCCTTTTGCGCCGCACTTCCAGCATGTATATTTCATAACTCATCTGTTTGCGTCCGCAGTCGTTCGAAGAACTAGGAATTTGTCAGATAGAGAAGGAAATATTTCATTTACAGCTGTGGAACTCACCGCATCAGTTTCCGCCACGCAAGAATCCGCGATTAACTCAGCCTCGAGCAACATTAACAATGGCAATTCCGCAGTTAGTTTATTCAGCTTTTTCAAGAGAGATTCAATTGAGATGATCTAGTTTCATTCCAATTTTGGAGTGAGTTAGTTTATCTCAAATTATTGCACCGAAAAGCCTAAATAGCGAATAAAAATGTCGGAGGTTTCATGGAAGATAAATGTAATACTCTACCGCGAACCTTTTCGGAGGAGGTTATTTCAGGAGAATCGTCTTGAGTACCAGGAACACGCAGCAACCAAGTTTGTGAGAGAACTCTCATATGAAGTACCACATGCTCAGAGTTATTCGTCAGTTATGATTTCATCTTGAATGCGCTTCATTAGCCAAGAGCGGGTTTTCGTCTTTCCTAATTAAATGATGAAAAATACAATAGAAAGAGTGGAGAGTAACTTGATAAAAAACAACCACAAATCGTTATGATAAAATAGTTTACTTTTTTATAATATTCACGAGTTGCATAGAAAAAGAGTTAGTGCTTTTTGTTGTTGTAAAGTTTTCAATTGAATTGACTCTTTTTTTAGAGTGATGCTCAATTTTGAATAATAAGCTAAGATTATGCTGGATGTATTTACAGTAACTCGCCGTCCTCAGAGGCTCCGCCCCTCCCAAAAAGATCGATGCCTGCGGGATCAGATGAAAAGGGCGACTTTGTCGCTTGGGTCGAGAAGTCAGCTAATTATTTCTAAACATAAACAGGCTCTTTCTTCCCACCCGCAAAGAGAGCGTGTATATCAAGATGAATACTTTTTTTGTACAATTCAATTCTTTATTCCTTGCATATATGATAATACATACATTGGAGATCTGTCGCGGGTGCGAATTCAGTATAAAGCGCATATAATTTACAGATTGGCAAAAAAAACATATTACTAAAATCCAAAAAATCAAAGTCTAAGTTTTGAGTAAGGCACAATTGTGGATGATGGTAACTGTTGGAGAGCTTTTTTAAACGAAACTGGGGATGATATTCTTACAAGAGTAGATGAAAGAGAATTCCAAGTATCAATACAGCGAGAAGAACAGGTACTATGAGAACTGAGAATCTTGAATGGCAGAACGATTCTCAAAGAGTGAGAGATACGATTGTTATTGGTCGAAGGTAAAACTCGGAATAGTGATGAGTAGTCTAACAGAACATGATGGTGAACAGCTTTATGAAGGAAAAATAGATCACTTATGGCACGTCGGTGTTCTAAAGTTCGAAGGTTTAAAAACTGCAATCTCGACAGATAATCGGTTTTCGGAAGACGAGCTCTAGCAAATATCATTCTCGAGAAACACCTTTGAACACGCTCTATATCATTTATTGAACCGATGGCAGTGGGAGACCAAACTTCTGAGCCATATTCGAGTAGTGGAAGGAGATAGGTTTTGAATGCATCTAGTAAAACAGCAGTTGAGGATGTTTTCAGGGATCGAAAAATTATGTTCATGCACTTGTACGCTTTGGCAACCAATAAATTGATGTTGTTAGTAAAAGAAAGCGAACAATGGAAGTAAACACCTAAGTCACGAGCTTCTAATTGATTTGGCAAAAGATCCTGGTTAATGAAATATGATGTTTGAGGATTATTCTTACCACAATGCATTACTAGACATTTGTGAAAAGATATTGTGAGAAACCATTTGTGAGCGTAATTAGTGAGTGAATCGAGAGAACATTGGAGTAGGCTAGGGTCTTCAGAAAACAACTTTACGTTGTCTGAATACAGGAAGCAGTGCACGCCTTCTGGTAGAAGTTCAACAATGTCATTTATAAAAACAGTGAAAAACAAAGGTCCTAAACAGCTTCCTTGGGGCACTCCTACAGCTGTTTGCTTCTCGTTAGATAGAACATTGTTAATACTTACACGATAAGAGCGCTGGGTTAGAAATGAAGAGATGAGGGTTAATAACGAAGATTGGACACCGCAACACTCGAGTTTATAAAGAAGAAAGCGGTGGTCTATCACATCGAATGCCTTAGAAAAATCGACAAGGCAAATATCGAAAGGCAACTTCTTGGCCAGAAGAGAAAGGTATAAAGAGTGAGAGTGGACGAGAGAAGAAACTGTGGATCGCTTACAACGGAATCCAGCTTGGTTACTATGTAAGATGTGATTGGACTCAAGATGGTTGAGCAAAATGTTATAAATGTGCTTCTCAAGAAGTTTCGATAAGGAGCTGACAAGCGTGATTGGACGGTAGTTGTTAACATCCGATTTACTACCTTTCTTATGGATCGGCTTGACAATACCAACTTTCCAAGGACTAGGATAATAGCCTGAGGTCAAGCTGTTTGAGAAAATGATAGAAATAGGAGTGGCAAGACTGTCTTTGCAACTCTTGATAAAGATATTGGGTATAGAGTCGGGAGAGGTATTCAACTTGGGTGTTAGACGGTTGATCAGATTAACAACATCTAGTTGGGTCACAATCGATTCGTAAGGTATAGTGTTAAATGCAGTGGGAGGTAGAAGAGGGCCAGCTATTGGATGTGAGGTGATGGATGAGAAAAATTCAGAGAATGAGTTAGAAATATCAAGAGGTGATGTGATCGGAACGTTGTTAACTATTAAAGAAACAGTTTTGCTAGGCTTAGTACGGTTAGCCATTGTACGGTAAAACAATTTGAAATTCTTAGGCATTTTGAAACATTCTTCACGCTGACATTCAAATTTCAAGATTTCTTTATGTAAATTTTTACACGTTTTCATTACTAAAGCTCGTGAAACCGATCTTTTCTTGAACCTTTTGAGAAAGCTGAACATTTTTCTGATTTTACAGGGATATTTCAAGTGATGTTTCTTGGGAGGAGAATGGGGAACATGCTGCGATATGAGTGCGGATAAAAAATCAGTAAGAAGAAAAACACATTCGTCAATGGTTAATGTCGAAAACGCAATGGTCCAGTTGACAGAGAAAAGTGAGTTATTGATAGCAGTCCAGTCAGCTTTGTTCCATTGCGGTACTAACTGAACGGAAGGTCTGGGTGAGTGGATCAAGCAGTCAGTTATGGAGAATGTAACGGAAAAGTGAGCACTAGTTGAAAATGGATAAGAAGTCAAGCAATTAGTTATGAGTTTATGGTTACAGAAAACATAATCAAGCGTGTTAGAGTTACGAGTTGAGCTAAGAACATATTGAGTTAGGTGATAATCATTCGCAAATTGTGAGAAAGCATTGGAAATGTGACAAGGAGAAAGAACGAATACATTGCTCCAATCGATACTCGGTAAGTTTAAGTCACCGCATAAAATCACAGGAAAGGGTAAGGAAGAATGAGGAATAAGGTAGTTGATGGAAGCTTCAATGTTAGCGAGAGACGCATTTGGGGATCGATTACATGAGATTATTCGAATAAAAGGAAAGGGCAATTTACAAAAATCATTGCAAGAAATGTCTATTGATACACATTCAATAGAGTCTTGGGAAAATGAAGATACAAATAGGGGTGAAAGTGAATAATTGACAAGTAAGGCAGCTCCCCCGCCATGAGTGTTAGTTTCGCGGTCAGATCTGAATGAATGGTAAGGTAGAGCATTGGTTAAAAGAGAATCAGGATCAGCACAAGATAACCACGTTTCACAGACAAAAACAATACTAGGAGAAGAAGATCTAAGTAAGTGATGTAAGTCGTACAATTTGTTCTTAATTGATCTAGCGTTAAAAGAGATACAATCAAGCTTAACAGAAATCACACCCGATTTGTCCTATTTAGAAGTAGCATTCTTCTTCCCGTTGACCATGTTTCGATTTCGGGCGCTTCTCCGGAGAGCAGGCGGCGATCGAGTAGTCGGGCAGATAGGAGCTTCGGTTGTACTGACAGAAGAGATGACAGGGACAGGAGAAGAATGGGAGACTCCGGGACGATGATCTGAAGAGGGAATGGCGAGAGCACTTCTGTGACTTATGAAGGAGGAAATCGGTTCGAGATGAGAGTCGATTACCTTCATAGGCGGAAGAGAAGGGTCCAACGCAATTCGCTTACAGTCTCTCTCTGCTATCAGCTCAGCAGGGGAGAGATCAGCTCGTAGGTAGCATCCATTTGGAACACATCTCTTCGTACTTCTGATGAGTTTGAGAAAATTGTCTCGAATAGAGGAAGAAGAAAATTGAATTTTGATTGGACGACCAATGGAAGAGTGGTTGCGAGGAGAGTCGATAGGGTGTCGATGATGAGAGACTTCGCCTCTTTCCAATACTTTTAGCAAGTCTGGCGAGTTCAGCTTTCTGAAGATTCCTCTGATAAGCTCTTTGTCATTCAGATGAGTAGCTTCTGGAGTACTCTTCTCGGGAAGCTTGAGAAGAACTGCTCTCTTCGATTTGGAGAGCAGCATTTCCTTGTCTCTCATAGTGGCTTCGACAAAGGCAGAGTAGAGACGAGGTCGAAGAGCAGCAGGAGAGATACAACTTCTGAGTTGAGCTACCGAATGTCGCAACTGAAGGATCTCAGCAGATTGAGCAGCCAAAGTCTGTTGAAGAGGCAGAAGAGCTTCTTGTAGAATGTTCTGTAGAAGAGACTTCACGTACGGGAGAGGAACACTTGGGATTTCCATGTTGAGTATTGATGGGAGAAGATGGGTTTTATTCCTTGATTGCATTTTTAAGAAATGTGCAGAGAGCTCTCAAAGGGTCACCACTCAATACAAGAACAGAGAGCGATATGAGAACAGAGAGCGATATGAGCTGCCTTCGTTCCTTGACTTTTTGGCATTTAAGAGAGCGAGAGCGTATGATGTAAAAGGGAGAATTCATATGATCGGAGCAGAGGACAGAACAATGTCCTGTGGATCATAACAGGAAACCATTAAATGGCCAGCAATGACCACATACATGCAGAAGCTAAAGTAATGCGATCAAAGTCGCACCTTCATATGCTATCAGCCCAATCAATACTTGGCAAGGACTCTTTCTCCAAGGACCTCCGCCACGCAACATGAAAGCTGATCTTTACATCGCATGCAGAAGCACGGTCGAAAAAGCTCTGTCGGAAACAGCAGAGAAGATTAACGGAAAAAGCGTCGCCAACCGAGTCCACACGAACATGGTCTCAGAAGCAAAGGAAATTATCCAAGGTCCAGTCATACTGGGTGGATGGCCACCGCCAGAAATAAATGAAGAAGAAGTGGACCTCTCCAGAAACACCCGCTGCACGCTGAGTCAACTCCGCTCAGGCTACAGCAGGTACACCAACCACTACTCACACCGGATCGATGACTCGATACCTGACTGCTGCCCAGACTGCCTCAATGGACCGCACGACGTAGCCCATCTCTTCAAATGGGCTAAACGTCCAACAACACTCACTTTGGAAGATCTCAGGATGAAACCAAAAGAAGTAGCCTCATTTCTGAGGCTATAGTGAAGGAAAAAAGAAAAGATTTTTAAAGAAGAAAAAAATAAAAGAGAAAAAAGAGAGAGGGGTGGGGAGAAAGCGGCTCTCCATAGCGGACTCTCTTCGATGTGAGACGTTTGTCGGCAAGAACAACAACAACGATCGGAGCATATGTATCACTAGCTTACTTGGATAGTGCATAGATTTTATCTGCAATGTAAGTTCGAGAAAAATAACACTGAATATAAAGATTTGATTATCTTGGGTTTTGCTCTCAAGGAAGATCACTCACAACAGGATACAAAACTGGAAAAAATGGAATTGAATTGAACTAGAAACCACAGTGTTATGAATTGTTGTTATAACACAATTTGTGGGAATATTAATAATTTAGATACGGTACACCGGCTCACCCAAATGCGAGCATGCACCAAAGTGTGCATCATCATCAAAATAGCACTTCGACTGATGATTCGGATTCCATCAAGAGTGCAAGTCAGTTCTTACTCTTTTCAACTATACAGAACAACCGAAAATTATGCATCGCCTGTCGCTCTTTTATGAAATTACTTGTGAGTAAGTTATTTTTATAAAAACAAAGATAAAAACAAGAGAAGATTTGAAGGAAGATCACTTTTGAATAGTGAATCGAAAAGTAATAATTTTTTCAGAGAAGTTAGTGGATTGAGTAAGAGATAAGGGAAATCTATAGAGTTTAAATGCACGTTTCCATGCTGACATTTTAAGAGAAAAAAAAAGGGCATGAATTATTGGTCCACCATTTAAATAGAAGTGTCACCAAATAAAATAGTAACGTCCACCAAATAGAATAGCAACGTCCACCAAATAAAATAGTAACGTCCACCAAATAAAATAGTAACGTCCACCAAATAAAATAGTAACGTCCACCAAATAAAATAGTAACGTCCACCAAATAAAACACGAACGTCCACCGAATTTTTTTTTGTTGTGAAATTCACCACGGCATTTTTCTCTCACCTGACACCAACCTGTATGGTTTTTTCCACCAAATTAAAAGTCCACCAATTTTTTTCGTGAAATTCACCACGGCATTTTTTCTCACCTGACACCAAAGGTTTTTTCTCACCCTACACCACACCAAACTTTTTCTGCTCTCTCAGTGAGTTGTTTTTGATGGTTTTTTTGTAGTGGAGGTAATTTTCGCGGGAGTAAAGTTTTTTATGAGTGTTTTTTGTTGTTGAATGTTTTCTTTAGGTCATTCTGTTGAATGTTTTGTTTCAGATTCAATTTAAAAATAGGTACTTCTGCAGTTTAAGTGGCAGCGCTCGTGGGCTTTAAACGTTTTGGTTTCGGAAAATTTCTTCATAGGATATCATTTTGAGCATCAGGGACTTTGGTTCTTGAAAAAAATTTTGTAAAAAATTTTTTTTTTCAGAAAAAACAACAAAATTTCCAGAAAAAACTTCTTTTTTTCTTTAGTGTGGTTTATATCTGTATAAAAATTTATAAATTTTTCTATAATAGCTAGAAAAGATTTTAAAAATGAAAAATTAACCTGATTTTGCAACTGCAAAAAATTATTTTTACATTAAAACGCTGGTACTTTTTTACTTCGTCTGGTAGGCGCGTCGCGGCCCCCTTCGCGTCGCGGCCTCTCAATTTTTTTTATTTTTTTCTCTTTCTTTCTTCTTTTCTCTCTTTGCTTTTCCTTTTTTAAAAAAAATATCTTTATAAATTTTGGGGAAAGGAAAGGGGGGAGGGGGAGGGGGGTTTACCTAAGCAGGGAAGGGAGGGGGCCCTAAAGGGGGAAGGGGGAGGAAGAGGGCCCTACCTAAGCAAGGGTGGGTAAGGGCCCTAGGGAGGGGGGGAGGGGGGAAGGGGGGGGCCCTAAAGGGGGGAAGGGGGGCCCTAAGGAGAGGAGAAAGGGGGAAGGGAGTTTTCATGAATAAAATCTCTTTCTGAGAAAAAAATAAATAAAAGCCACGACGCGGGCCGCGACGCGAAGGGAACCGCGACGCACCTACCAGACGAATTAACAAAGGGCCAAAACGCTTAGGCTTAGGAAAAAGTTGGCTCTAATCTACTTTAACCGTCCAAAGATTTTTTCTCAGAAAGACATTTTATTCATGAAAACTCCCTTCCCCTTCTCTCCTTAGGGCCCCCTTCTTCCCTTTAGGGCTTTGGGGGTGACTGAAACTGCAGTTGAGTCCAAAAATTTTTTTTGTGAAAAATGAAAAATTTTTTTGCAAGAACCGGAGTTTTTGCAAGAACCAGAGTCCTTGATGCTCAAAATGAACATCTATGAAGAAAAAAATTGAAACCAAAGCGTTTAAAGCCCACGAGCGCTGCCACATAAACTGCAGAAGTGCCTACTTTTAAATTATATCTGAAACAAAACATTCAACAGAATGACCTAAAGAAAACATTCAACAAGAAAAACACTCATAAAAAACTTTACTCCCGCGAAAATTACCTCCACTACAAAAAAAACCATCAAAAACAACTCACTGAGAGAGCAGAAAAAGTTTGGTGTGGTGTAGAGTGAGAAAGAAACCTTTGGTGTCAGGTGAGAAAAAATGCCGTGGTGAATTTCACGAAAAAAATTGGTGGACTTTTAATTTGGTGGAAAAACCATACAGGTTGGTGTCAGGTGAGAAAAAAATGCCGTGGTGAATTTCACAACAAAAAAATTTTGGTGGACGTTAGTGTTTTATTTGGTGGACGTTACTATTTTATTTGGGTGACGTTACTATTTTATTTGGTGGACGTTACTATTTTATTTGGTGGACGTTACTATTTTATTTGGTGGACGTTGCTATTTTATTTGGTGGACGTTACTATTTTATTTGGTGACACTTCTATTTAAATGGTGGACCAATAATTTTTCCCCAAAAAAAATTAAACCTGGCATGTAAAGTTTATCGATTTCAGAGAAAAGAAGCTTCGGCAGTTTCTTCAAGAAATCTTCCAAGTCCAATAAGTAATTATTGTGGTTTATAAAAAATAGTTCTGATATGTGATATTAACGTGGAATGAAGACGTGTTAGAGTAGAAATTAAAATTTATTCTTTAAAAAAAGTTTCTTTCTGCGTCCGATGTATTCACTTTTTGACTATTTCTATCGTTGTTAGCCTTGGCGACTATTTATATCTACATGTTACTCTTGTTCATGCTCTATAAAGCTCAGCATGTAGCACGACCGCTCAATCAATTTCATTTCCCCAATTGGTGCCTTATCTAAAAGTATGTAAATGTATGGCAAAGTATGTGACTCTTCGAAGTGAAAAATAGCACTTGATTTTTCATTGTTGTGAGTAGAGGCTTTTGCACCATTTCCTCTTTTCTAATCGCTTAATGTGCAAAGTGAACGACTAAGGGCTATATATTTGAGAGAATGTTCTATTAAAAAGATGCCGTGTTTGGATGGCTATAAATGAAACCACGAGCAATCCAAGTGCTTTGTTGAGGTTTTCCATGATTCACAATGTGATCCGATTAAGTTCTAATCTCTTTTTTGTTTTATCACATTAACAAATTCACTTCTACCTTAAAACAAAATTCACTTGCAAAAGTGTACGGTATTCCATTTCAGTCTACAAACTTAACATGATTTTCAAAATCCTTGTTTCTTCTGAGAAATTAACTAATTGTCACCAGAATTTAACCTCTTCTCTGCCTCTGCCAGTTTTCAAAAACAAGCCTTAAGAAAAGCTATTTGACTGAAATAAAGAGATTGAATTTAGTTCAAATTGGAATGTAACAAAGTTGAGAATGCAATGCCCTTACTCAGCCAAATCAGGCAGAGCTCACCATACGTACATGAATTGTAAATTGTTGTTTAGTTGAAAAGTAGAAGCATGAATCGGTGTCGGGATCCTCACTGAAGATTGAAACAAAGTCTGAAATAGACTACGTGAGTGAAAACCCGGCAAACGGCGTCCTTGCTCGGAAATTTTTTTTTTGCAAGATTTCGTGCCGAAAACCCTTAATAATCACGTAAAACTCCGAATTTCGTGGATGATTTAGAGGAAAGTAAATTACAGGGATACACTAATAATAGTTTATCGCATTGAGTTCATTCGTCAACATAAAGGCATATGTGGAATGAGTACACAAGCGTGACACTTTAACAATTAAAGTGAGAAATTCATTTTTCGAAAGAAGAAAAAATTACTGAAAC
This sequence comes from Allodiplogaster pararmata, assembly GCA_964056735.1. Taxonomy (NCBI): domain Eukaryota; kingdom Metazoa; phylum Nematoda; class Chromadorea; order Rhabditida; family Diplogasteridae; genus Allodiplogaster; species Allodiplogaster pararmata. The sequence continues at coordinate 43,393,335 of OZ057406.1, forward strand.
AGCGGAAGAAGAGAAAAAAACAATTCATGGATCGGGTATTTTATATTTAGAATGGCTATAGTTCTGAAATCATGACTCTAAAAGATTTTACTGAATTCGCTGAGATTACCGATAGTGGTAAACTGTTCCATTTGTTAACAATTCTAACTAAGAATATTAGAATGCGCTACGCTTTTCATTTTTGGTATAACAAGGCTGTTTCTCTTTTCTGGTTCTCTTTTCACCAGAAATAAGACAAAAGAGTCAGGCAAGCCATTTTCTTGTTTAATTATGGAATCTGACTGATTTTTTTCTTCGTGATTGCCACCAATGAGTTTGGAGGTTCAGAATGAATACAAAATGGTTAGCTTAAGCTTCTCTTTGGTCAACCATTCAGAAGTTGTCGGGAACACTGCCCGGCAGTATGTATTGTCAAAGCTTTTCAGTCAGTCAAAGCCCCTAAATTCCTCTTCTCCCCTATGCCCCTGAAACCCTCTATCTTCCCTCTGACTTATGCTTTTACACGTGATGTTTCAAAATACTTTGCATAATAAAACTTGAAAGCCGCAAGCAATGGTCCCAGTTCATCTTTCCGTTCTCTTCGCATCTAGCCCTAAAATTCATGCAAATTAATAGCATGAAACTGCAATGAAATAAGCAAACGAGAAAAGCAAGCATACCCAAAAAAGGGAAAACAATTTGTAGAAAGCATTTTAAAATAAAGTGTTGAATTTGCATATTGTATCTCAGTTCCTGAAAGAAGAAGAGATCAGATTATAGTATATGCCCAGCCATCAAGAATGAAATAGCAGATTGGGCCTATTTCCTCTTGCCTCTAAAAGAGGTTTTTCTTTTTCATTCTTTTCTTTTTCAAACCCATTCTTTTCTTTTTCAAACCCCGGAGATGGTCGGGTCTATCATTTACTCTTCACACTGACTTCTACTCGTCTCTACTTCATTGAATTACGAGATTTCTCTTCTGTTTTCTTGGGACTCAAGACTTCGTGAATCTCTTCGGTATGAGGTTGAAACGCTAAGTGGTCTACCAAGACTCTTCAGTGCAACGCCACAGTTGCTTATTCCTCTTCCGAAGATTTTCTACTTTTTCATTTGCTCATTGTCAACCATGTTAGCGATGACCCTGAACCAGTTGTCCTTTGGCGATAAAGAATATCAATAAAAAAAGATAATCTAATGATTTGAAGCTCCTCATGCAATTGATATATGGTAAACGTGTTCTCTCCGTAAGAAAACATTTCTTCAAGTTGAGAGCTTCCATTACCCGAGGAAGCAACTTCAAAATAGTTTTTTTTTTCTCCCCCTATAACTATAAGCCGTATAAACTTTTTTTCCTTTTAGAAGCAAGCACTCTTTTTTGTCGTTTTGTTGCAATATTTCTTCGTTCAATCTCATTCATTCACTACTATGTGAAATACATTTTCGCTGTATGCCTAAAAAATTTAACGTAAAAAATCAAATCAAAAATCTTCTCTTGTTGACCTTCCCTGTGTTTTCCGTGGATTGGGGAGTCATTCATACAGGCCTAGTATCCGTGGATTGGGGAGTCATTCATACAGGCCTAGTATCCGTGGATTGGGGAGTCATTCATACAGGCCTAGTATCCGTGGATTGGGGAGTCATTCATACAGGCCTAGTATCCGTGGATTGGGGAGTCATTCATACAGGCCTAGTATCCGTGGATTGGGGAGTCATTCATACAGGCCTAGTATCCGTGGATTGGGGAGTCATTCATACAGGCCTAGTATCCGTGGATTGGGGAGTCATTCATACAGGCCTAGTATCCGTGGATTGGGGAGTCATTCATACAGGCCTAGTATCCGTGGATTGGGGAGTCATTCATACAGGCCTAGTATCCGTGGATTGGGGAGTCATTCATACAGGCCTAGTATCCGTGGATTGGGGAGTCATTCATACAGGCCTAGTATCCGTGGATTGGGGAGTCATTCATACAGGCCTAGTATCCGTGGATTGGGGAGTCATTCATACAGGCCTAGTATCCGTGGATTGGGGAGTCATTCATACAGGCCTAGTATCCGTGGATTGGGGAGTCATTCATACAGGCCTAGTATCCGTGGATTGGGGAGTCATTCATACAGGCCTAGTATCCGTGGATTGGGGAGTCATTCATACAGGCCTAGTATCCGTGGATTGGGGAGTCATTCATACAGGCCTAGTATCCGTGGATTGGGGAGTCATTCATACAGGCCTAGTATCCGTGGATTGGGGAGTCATTCATACAGGCCTAGTATCCGTGGATTGGGGAGTCATTCATACAGGCCTAGTATCCGTGGATTGGGGAGTCATTCATACAGGCCTAGTATCCGTGGATTGGGGAGTCATTCATACAGGCCTAGTATCCGTGGATTGGGGAGTCATTCATACAGGCCTAGTATCCGTGGATTGGGGAGTCATTCATACAGGCCTAGTATCCGTGGATTGGGGAGTCATTCATACAGGCCTAGTATCCGTGGATTGGGGAGTCATTCATACAGGCCTAGTATCCGTGGATTGGGGAGTCATTCATACAGGCCTAGTATCCGTGGATTGGGGAGTCATTCATACAGGCCTAGTATCCGTGGATTGGGGAGTCATTCATACAGGCCTAGTATCCGTGGATTGGGGAGTCATTCATACAGGCCTAGTATCCGTGGATTGGGGAGTCATTCATACAGGCCTAGTATCCGTGGATTGGGGAGTCATTCATACAGGCCTAGTATCCGTGGATTGGGGAGTCATTCATACAGGCCTAGTATCCGTGGATTGGGGAGTCATTCATACAGGCCTAGTATCCGTGGATTGGGGAGTCATTCATACAGGCCTAGTATCCGTGGATTGGGGAGTCATTCATACAGGCCTAGTATCCGTGGATTGGGGAGTCATTCATACAGGCCTAGTATCCGTGGATTGGGGAGTCATTCATACAGGCCTAGTATCCGTGGATTGGGGAGTCATTCATACAGGCCTAGTATCCGTGGATTGGGGAGTCATTCATACAGGCCTAGTATTTATGTTGATGTGAGAAATCCCCTCACCCTCATTTATGTTTCCACAATCAAACTCAATAGAACAACTTCACTCAAACGCTTTTTTGTGTTGAAAAATTCAGAATGATTGAAAAAGAGAATAATAAACTCTTACATTAGATAACATTAAGATATAACTGTTTTTGTGTTCAGAAAAAAAAAAGGAAGCCTATCACTTCATAAAAATTTACGCTCTTATTCCTATTATTGAGTGACTAAATACAATCGAATGCGATAAGAGGGAAGTCGTATGTTTGAATATAAACAATACAAAAGGAAAAGAAGAGATGGATCCTCTTGAAGATTTCATTAAAAACTTTCAACTGAAAAAAATGTTTGACCGCGTTTCGGAGATTTTAGTTCAAAAGAAACTTCGATTTGATAAGGTGTTTTGAAAAGAAATGATTTGGATTGTATGTATAATAGAAGGATGATAATCAATGAGAGAACAACATGTGGCTAGAAAAATTATATGACTACACTACTCAAAGTATCATTTAAACTAAACTATAGCTCATCAGATAAAAATAGCACTAACTGCAAGTGAGGTGCGTTCAAGGAATACAACTAGTGCATCCCCTCTGACTACAGTAGGGTTTATCTGACTTACTAGATTTCATACTTACAACTGGATAATGCATATCTAATGGAATGACGCTCTTTTGAGAGAAGCAAACCATCTTCTGAATGCTCAAATCAGGCATTGAAGAGTCACTGATATCCTTTAGAGAAGAGTGACGTCATCGCAAGAGTCGCATTTTGTTGGTTTCTGTAGAACATCATGGTCGACTGAAGTTTTCGGCGTTGGGTCGCCTTTGAAAAAGGTAGCAGAGTTTCCCACAATGACGAGCTTTCTGCAATATTTAAATTAGTGAAAGGCTGAGGAGTTCATTTGTCAGTATCGAACCATAATACGAGAGAGAGAGAGAGAGAGAGAGAGAGAGAGAGAGAGAGAGAGAGAGCGATAGAAAAATAATAATTATAATTCTCGCCTCTAGCTTTCGTCGAAAAGATGAAAGAAGATGGTTTGTTTTTTTTTTGAGAGAGGCCGGCAGCAATTTTGAGAGAGGCCGAGAGAGGCCGGCAGCAATTTTGCTGGCGAGTAAACTGCAAAAAGAGGCCGAGAAGAGCCCGGTTGACATTGTAGCAGATCTATCTCATTCGGCAAAGGGAATTCGGGAATCATGGATAGTTGAGTGTATGAGGAGGAGAAGATTTCTCTCGCTGAAGAGGACACAACCTCCAGACAGAGGGAAGGAGAGCAAGGAATGAGGTAAGAGCACAAGAGATATCCTTATAGAATAGAAAACCTGCTTTAAAACAAAGGTTCCAAGGCCATTACTATCAAAGGCAATCATACTTATTATACCAACGATACATCTACTAGTCGAACTTATTTACCGATACAAATTTATCAAATGTTAACTTTCATACTAAACAACAGTTACGTCACATACAACAGTAAAATATACAGGCAGAATAAAGGCATTCCACAAGGTAATAACTTCACCACAAATAGCAGATCTTACTTTGGCCATGATGGAATTCAATTATATCAAAAAACATATACAACAAACACACTGTCTGAAAAATTCATTGAATTGTACCTTTCGTTATATAGATGATTTGATACAAATTTCTGATAGAATCCAAGATTTCATCACCATTAGTAGAGATATGTATCATGATTCACTTGTATTAGAACAAACCAATGATAATAACAAAAAAATTGCTGACTTTCTAGACCTTACAATCAAAATAGAAAATGATGGCAATGTTAAACTTAGTCTATACAACAAAACTGACACTTATAATTCCAAAATACTGGAATATCCACATTACTCCTCTAACATACCCATCAATATAGGTCTTAATACAATAAACACCAAAATTTTAAGATTTGAAGAAAGAAAACTGTTCTCAATTTAAAGAATTCTTGAGAAGAGTTACTATTCTTATCGCTAAATATCTTGAAAACGGTTATCCTAATAACATAATAATCAACAGAATCATCAAAACCTTAATAAAAAATCCTAAAATCAAACTTAGATATAATCTTAATAACACTGATATAACTAATATAATAATAGATGAGTTTAGACGAAAGTAAATTCTATCTCACTATACAACAAACAATTATTCTATAACTCCGATTAAAATACAAACTACACTCGAATTGACCTTTAAATCACTATAAACAATCGAGAAAATTATCAATAGTCATGATCTATCAACACTCCCCATAACATCACCATATTACTATTATCAATAGTCATGATCTATCAACACTCCCCATAACATCACCATATTACTATTATCAATAGTCATGATCTATCAACACTCCCCATAACATCACCATATTACTATTATCAATAGTCATGATCTATCAACACTCCCCATAACATCACCATATTACTATTATCAATAGTCATGATCTATCAACACTCCCCATAACATCACCATATTACTATTATCAATAGTCATGATCTATCAACACTCCCCATAACATCACCATATTACTATTATCAATAGTCATGATCTATCAACACTCCCCATAACATCACCATATTACTATTATCAATAGTCATGATCTATCAACACTCCCCATAACATCACCATATTACTATTATCAATAGTCATGATCTATCAACACTCCCCATAACATCACCATATTACTATTATCAATAGTCATGATCTATCAACACTCCCCATAACATCACCATATTACTATTATCAATAGTCATGATCTATTAACACTCCCCATAACATCACCATATTACTATTATCAATAGTCATGATCTATCAACACTCCCCATAACATCACCATATTACTATTATCAATAGTCATGATCTATCAACACTCCCCATAACATCACCATATTACTATTATCAATAGTCATGATCTATCAACACTCCCCATAACATCACCATATTACTATTATCAATAGTCATGATCTATCAACACTCCCCATAACATCACCATATTACTATTATCAATAGTCATGATCTATCAACACTCCCCATAACATCACCATATTACTATTATCAATAGTCATGATCTATCAACACTCCCCATAACATCACCATATTACTATTATCAATAGTCATGATCTATCAACACTCCCCATAACATCACCATATTACTATTATCAATAGTCATGATCTATCAACACTCCCCATAACATCACCATATTACTATTATCAATAGTCATGATCTATCAACACTCCCCATAACATCACCATATTACTATTATCAATAGTCATGATCTATCAACACTCCCCATAACATCACCATATTACTATTATCAATAGTCATGATCTATCAACACTCCCCATAACATCACCATATTACTATTATCAATAGTCATGATCTATCAACACTCCCCATAACATCACCATATTACTATTATCAATAGTCATGATCTATCAACACTCCCCATAACATCACCATATTACTATTATCAATAGTCATGATCTATTAACACTCCCCATAACATCACCATATTACTATTATCAATAGTCATGATCTATCAACACTCCCCATAACATCACCATATTACTATTATCAATAGTCATGATCTATCAACACTCCCCATAACATCACCATATTACTATTATCAATAGTCATGATCTATCAACACTCCCCATAACATCACCATATTACTATTATCAATAGTCATGATCTATCAACACTCCCCATAACATCACCATATTACTATTATCAATAGTCATGATCTATCAACACTCCCCATAACATCACCATATTACTATTATCAATAGTCATGATCTATCAACACTCCCCATAACATCACCATATTACTATTATCAATAGTCATGATCTATCAACACTCCCCATAACATCACCATATTACTATTATCAATAGTCATGATCTATCAACACTCCCCATAACATCACCATATTACTATTATCAATAGTCATGATCTATCAACACTCCCCATAACATCACCATATTACTATTATCAATAGTCATGATCTATCAACACTCCCCATAACATCACCATATTACTATTATCAATAGTCATGATCTATTAACACTCCCCATAACATCACCATATTACTATTATCAATAGTCATGATCTATCAACACTCCCCATAACATCACCATATTACTATTATCAATAGTCATGATCTATCAACACTCCCCATAACATCACCATATTACTATTATCAATAGTCATGATCTATCAACACTCCCCATAACATCACCATATTACTATTATCAATAGTCATGATCTATCAACACTCCCCATAACATCACCATATTACTATTATCAATAGTCATGATCTATCAACACTCCCCATAACATCACCATATTACTATTATCAATAGTCATGATCTATCAACACTCCCCATAACATCACCATATTACTATTATCAATAGTCATGATCTATCAACACTCCCCATAACATCACCATATTACTATTATCAATAGTCATGATCTATCAACACTCCCCATAACATCACCATATTACTATTATCAATAGTCATGATCTATCAACACTCCCCATAACATCACCATATTACTATTATCAATAGTCATGATTTATCAACACTCCCCATAACATCACCATATTACTATTATCAATAGTCATGATCTATCAACACTCCCCATAACATCACCATATTACTATTATCAATAGTCATGATCTATCAACACTCCCCATAACATCACCATATTACTATTATCAATAGTCATGATCTATCAACACTCCCCATAACATCACCATATTACTATTATTAATAGTCATGATCTATCAACACTCCCCATAACATCACCATATTACTATTATCAATAGTCATGATCTATCAACACTCCCCATAACATCACCATATTACTATTATCAATAGTCATGATCTATCAACACTCCCCATAACATCACCATATTACTATTATCAATAGTCATGATCTATCAACACTCCCCATAACATCACCATATTACTATTATTAATAGTCATGATCTATCAACACTCCCCATAACATCACCATATTACTATTATCAATAGTCATGATCTATCAACACTCCCCATAACATCACCATATTACTATTATCAATAGTCATGATCTATCAACACTCCCCATAACATCACCATATTACTATTACACAAGAGAACTGTTTTCAAATTAAAAATTTTTAATCTTAACAACACTCTCTGACAGGGCGCACCACAACTTTGAAATAAGAGCGTCCAACACTAGAGGCGCATTTTTCAAAATAATCCACCCTGCTCCGAGAACTATTTGCAGAAGAAATGCCTTCTCTATACGATCAGCTCGTATATTCACCGAAATTAATAGTGTTGATGAATGATATATGTTTGCCTGGATGTAATCTGCATTGTTTCACCTATTTATGTATTTCAAACAATTCAATTGTTTAATCTCGTACCACGTGATTAATTTATGCGTTGCTGCATGTAATGTTTTCACGTAATAAAATTGAATTGAACATTAACCTCTCGTAATATTTATTTATTTATCCATTCATGTTCCAAAACATTATAGCCATTATAATGACAGTTATTTTTCAATTTTCAATTTAAACGCTTTATCAAGATCAGCAAGCCACATCGGAGATATAACATTATCGATTATGGGATCTGTTGCGACATGTGACGACTCCACTCCTCAGCGTTCTCTGCCTTCCTTAGGAATTGGGGACCAACCCTCCATCTTCTGTCGCTCATGATGGCGCTACGATCCCGGAGCGCCAAATCTTCTCGGGAAAGGATTCTCACAGACGAGGGAAGAGACGGTGCGGGGAGCAACCGCTTACGGAGGGAGACGAATGAAAGAATGACAGTTATAATTATCACTATTAATTAAAAAAATACTTTTATCTTATTTCTAAAAAAATTTTTCTTTCATTTTTTATCTAATACAAAAAATTTTTAAGAACAAAAATTATTTAAAATGTTTTTTAATTTTAAATTTTTTGGTCAGTGATCGATAGTGATAGTGCTTGTATATTCTATCCTTTCATTCTTAAACAATCATAAGCCCCTTCCTCTTCCCCCGATGCACGCTATGAATACTTTACCACTGCTCAATAATCTCTGCTTTCAAGTAAAGTAATTTAAAGTAATTTCAAGTGATGTCATAATAAATAATAGAAACTGGAAAATATATCCTCGAAACCTCACAGGCGAATTGTCTTCTGAAAAAAACCGGCTTGTTAACCCCATCCCTTCGAAGACCTACATGACTGTTTTATTTATTTATTATTATCGTGGCAGGGGAAGATCAGGATAGGAATTGCGGTATAAGAGTTGGCGTTTGTATAGTCCATTTGCACACGAGATGAGAGGCTGCTATAGAAAACAGCCAATGTCGCGTGAAAGTTCATCTACTAGCTCCGTGGAGTAGATCCATGTAGACTCTTCCGGAAAAAATACTCGCATATCTGAGTCGGTACATTATATGTTTTGGATCAAATTTTTGAAGTGGTTATATGAGCAATTGAAGAATGACTCGGATAAAGCATTCCATACTGCTTCCACTCGGAATGGTAGAAAATTCTTTAGTTTATTATTTTTGCAGACTGCTAAACGTAATTTGAATTTATCTATTAAAACGGCTGTTAGGTGCAAACTTCAGAAAGTTTTCCGATGTTTTTAAGCGACCGAAAACAGCTTTGTATACAGTAAGCAAATCAATAGAATTTCTTCGCGATATTAAAGTGTGGGGTTCGGGATGTATTTTGCTCGCCTTAAAAGCAGTTCGATAAATGCACCAAACTTGGTGCTTTGTGGTGTTTGCTGCTCGCCTTTGTGTCCCACTCTGACTTGCTTAAGCAACACAGCAAAAGTAGAAGCGACTTTATTCAAGAAGGGTCCAAGGGAAGAACTGATTCAGAAAGCATCTATCCCTTACTAAACGATATACAATAGCACAGACATTGAAGAATTAGTGACGATAAGAAATATATAGAGACAGGCGAGCAAGAAAGTTTAGGCTCCGCCCCTCCAGAGAGAGAGAGAGAGTGAGAGTGGGAGAGCCAGACTCCTCCCACAATGTTGGAAGATCATAGTCTTAGCATGAATTTGAAGATACACGAGGGGAGTTGCGAAATGCAACCACGAAACACCCTCGCGTGTGATTATTGATACTCAATAAAATACTAAGTGAAGTGTTGATATTCAACATTCTCCCGCCCGAGAGAAAGGAAAAGGTCTAGTAATGAATTTTAATTAGGCGAAAAGACTAATTAAGTACATCGAATAAAATGTCTAGACCTAAAAAAAAACAAACACAAAAAATCGAATACAATTCGAACATAACATGATTTGATGATTTCCTGTCTCTCCATCTCATCTTCGTCCTCAGAGACGTGATGATCCCTCCGCAAGCTGCTCTCCTCGATTCACATATGTTTCTTAGTAGAGTTCCTCTTTGATCTGAGTAGCATCCGGCAGATTGGAGCCACATAAACAACTGCTGCTGTAGTACATACCAAAACGAAGAAAACTGCGACCAGTGACAGTATTGTTCTCCATTTACTTGAGATGACTTCAATGAAGTGATAGAAGTCAGGAACATCAAGTTCGCCAGTTTCTCCGGACATAACTGCTCGGTATATGTCTTCCAATGAAGGTCCGTCATTGTATAACGTTCCTTGTATGAGAACAGATTCACTGCATGACACATTGCAATTATCTTGAACTCTTTTGGTACTGAAAGCAAGGATTCTTTCCGAGTTTATTCCTTCTGGTCCACATGGAATAGAGAATGCATTTTCTTCGCAGGTCACTACTACTACTTGACTGCTCTTCACTGTGCATGTGAATTTTGTAACTGCTCCCGTGGCGCAATTATAGCACCCCTCAACAGAGTTCACCTTCACTTGGCACGGACTGTTGACCTCCTGAATATGACTGAATCTCCCTTTATCGAGTTTCAGGGCGATTTGAACAGTTGTCTCACTTTCCACATTCATGTAAATCTCCCTGTCTCCAAAAACTGAATGCATTAGAAAGTGAACCGGAAGAGTTGTTTCCGTCTGATAGAGGGCTTCCAACTTGTAATCTTCACAGTCACAATTTGGTCTCTCAATAGCCGCTCTACAATTGCAGACTTCTCTGACTGTACAGTTCAAGTCGCGTGCTGCCTCTACTGATGCACAGTTCAGTATTGGAGAGATGGGCTTCTCAGAAGTAGCTGTTCTCTTTCCGTCCGAGATGAAGAAATTGTTTCTCGTGCGAATGTAAGGTTCATTCAGTGAGAGTAGTTCGACTGTGTGTCCTTCTACTGTTTTCTTCCAGCTTTGTCGAAGATGAATCTCCTTCACTGCAGTATGGTTGCCTCGAGTCACTTCAATTGATAACAAGAGGTCTGGGGTCCATTCTGAGCATTCAAATGTCTCATATACCTTCTCTGAAACAGGTATTGCATAGGTCTTGTAGAACATGCAACCATTTCTGGATAGGAGACAGAAGCACTGGTATCCTCCACAACTTTCGGAGCAATATGTGTGACCTGGGTAGTGCTTCACATTTGACAGTTCTGGAATTGAATCTGACGGGAGAATACTCGCACACTTATCCGACGTGCAGCTTCCTGCCCAATAACACCTTTTTGAGCTCGCTACATTGACATCTACTTCGCGATGGTAGCCTAAAGCTTTTCGTTGGCACTTCTCTGTGACTGCCATCATTGTTATCTTGATCTGACCAATTATTTCTTCGTCAACGTTCTTGACAGCGATGCATGCTTCTTTGGTGATTGGGTTGATTGTCATTATAACCTGGCTTTCGTTGGAGCATGCCTGGTTTTGACATCTTTCATACTCGCTAGCTATTAGAACAACATCTTGGCAACAGTTTGCATTACCTGTCATGTAGCATAGTAACATGATGACCATTAGTCTGTAAGCTATCTGCTCTCTTTTCCATTTCTTCCTGTTCACTTGCGTTTCTCTGTTCGGGCTGTAGCATTTTTGCCACACAGCCACTGCCACCCACCGAAAAAATCGGAATGGACAGAGTATAATACGCGTGAGAAGTTTCAGACAAATTTTGTTGATTTGACACGCCTTTGTCACGGGGGTGCTCAATCTGAATGGTGTGTTGCAGATCATGTACACCAATATGCACAGAGTCAGGAAGATGGAGTAAGAGATCACTCCAATGAGAGCTGCGGCCGTCACTGGCCAGCATTCTGGGGAGTATAAGTGCTGAAGCGTGAAGTAATCTTTTAATGCTTCACAGTACGGGGTTGCAGGACAAGAGACATTTGTGTAGTGCACTTCTCTCTCTTCAACCACCTTGGCTGAAACCAAGTGAGGGTGGATCACTGCTTCTGGCTCGAAGAAAACTCTCTGTTCTTCGGATGGATTGTTCATGAGGTAGCATTTACCTTTTGTGCACACTTGAACCGGCTGCCATGGCCTAGTCACAACTGATGCTCCTCCCCCGTTTAGGCACTTCAATATGAGTTGCTGCGACGCCTCCGCAGTACTCAGACACATCAGGATTCCAATCAACAACATGTGTATGTAACTGGTGCTCAGCTTGTGTCTCTTTTGTACAGATTTGATCGATTCCGGCGGTTTTGACACAACCGAGTCGATGTAGGCTCTTTTTGCGGATTCTTGCAATTGGTATACACTCTCTGAATCCTCATCGTACTCCGAATGGGCATAATTGACTTTATTTCTAAGTCGTAGATTGTATTTCTTCGCCCTTTCACCCGCTTGTTTTGGTTCATCATGCGCTTTGACATTCGGAATTTCATTTTTCCTTTCAACTTGTGGTTCAAATCCATTCCGTCTTTTTTCTTCTTCAGTCAGCTCCAGAGGAACAATTTTATTGATTGTTCTCAAGGTTTTTGAACCATCTTTCTTTTCAAGCAATACTGATCTGTCTGTGTCGTACCTCAAGACTTTCGCCAAAGGCCAGTATGCCCTGGATTCATTATCATGGACGATAAGCACGATATCTCCAACATTTGGCTTTGTCCTTTTGTGCAATATAGTCTTGTGAGTTTCTGTGATCCGCTTCGGATTCTGAATGACGGGATGGAGTTCTCGATCCATTAGAGCTTGTAAATACTATTGCTTCCACCTTTCCCAGAACCTCTTCAACACTTTCATGACTGTTGACATTCTTCTCCAAGCTTGGTTCTGAGTGTTCAGCTCTTCCCTTTTCTCGGAATAGTCGGGATCTAATTCTTCTTCATTCCCTTTTTGCCAGAAGGGAAGGACTATTTCGGATTTGGGCACGAGGAAGTCAATAGGCCTCAATGTTGGAGACTCTAAGAATTCTTCGATCTTTTCTTCCACTCTGGTGAGGGGTCTTGAATTCAGTACTCCTTCAATCTCCGTGATCACAGTCAGGAATTCTTCTTTAGAGAGCTTGTTGGTCCCAACAGTCTTGTAGTACGCCTTCTTGACGCTTCCTACAAGTCTTTCATAGAATCCTCCTTGCCATGGAGCTGCTGGGACATTGTATCTCCAGCAAATGCTGTGCATGCTGATAAAACGAATAAGATCATCTTCCTTTCGATGAGAATTCCACAATCTTTTCAGCAGTTTTACTCCTGCTGTGAATGTGGTGGCATTGTCTGATCGAATGATCTTTGGGATGCCTCTTCTGGCGAAAAACCTCTTCAAAGCATTCATGAATGCTATCAGAGATAGACTATCTACCACTTCAAGATGAACCGCACGTGTACTCATGCAGGTTATTAGCAACACGTACATCTTCAGTTCACCATCGTTCTCTCGACAATAGAAAGGCCCAAGGTAATCCAGTCCAATATTTTCGAATGGACAATGCGGAAGCAGCCTTTCTGCGGGCAGTGGCGCGTATCTTGGATACGCTGGAGGGAACCCTTGATGCCTTCTGCAGGGTAAACATTTCTTAAGGACAGAATTGACGAATCTCCTTCCTTTAACGATCCAGTACTTTTCTCGTACTTTGGCCAATGTTGCACTTGCACCGAGATGTTTGAGACTCTCGTGAATGTGCATCACGATGAGTTTTGTGAGATGAGAGTCTGGCCATAGTATTACTGGTTTCAGTCTGCTATTTGAGAGTTCCGAGTTGATGAATCTTCTGTAGTAAACACAATGCAGACCTCTCTCGTTTTTACGGAGTAGGAGGTTATTCGTGTTTTGATTCTTGGCTTCATCTTGGAGAAAGTTTTGTGCTTTCTCTTCTCTCTCATTCTGATGTTTTTTGATCAGCACTTCCAGAGCTAAGTTCCAGCTTTCGCTGCTTACTTCGGTTTTTTCTGGCAACCGCTCCAATTCATCTGGAATTATTCCTCCTTCCTCGAGGAATCTGTTCTTGAAGTCACCATCACTTTTCACTTGTTGAAGAACTTCCATGGTATCATGTACCAAGTCTTCTAAGTGTTGGTATTCAGTCCACGGTTTTCCTCCGGGCAGTCGCTCTGCATTAGATTCTCTTCCACATTGCAGCGCAGCCAGTATTTGTTTCCAGTCCCTCATGGGTTGTCGGCTTTGTTTTGTCATTTCAGAGTTCATATCTTCCTCTTCTGCACTGTTGAGATGAGTTTGGACACATGGCCATTCGTCTGGACTCCTTCTCAACCATTCTGGTCCTTGCCACCACAACTCTGATTTCATCAAGGCCTCAGCAGAAAGGCCTCGAGTTGAATGGTCAGCTGGATTGTCCTTTGTGTTCACATATTGGAAGATTATGTTTCTTCTCAGCTTTGCATTTCCTGCGATAGGAATTTCGCGTATTTCTTGCTCGAGTCTTGTAATTTCATCGAGTCTGTTCTGAATGAACACTTTCGCAACTTTGTCTGAGGATCTTGATTCGATCCAACTCAGAGCAATCATGGAGTCAGAAAAGACGTATATGTCTTTCATTTCCTGCTCCTGCACTGCTGTTCTGGCTTCCACGATCTCTTTGATTCTTTGCAAAGCCAGTACTATTGCTTTGAGTTCTAGCCGTGGAATGGTCAGGGGGTTGTTTAAGGGTGCCAACCTTGTTTTGCCCTCGATGAGTGTCACACTGTTTTCTCGTTCTCTTGTCAGAACATCAACACAGTAAATAGCAGTGCCATAGGCAGTTTTAGATGCGTCACAGAATGCAACAATGTGACCATCTTCACCTGAGAATTCTCCAGTCTGTTCATCTTTGGTCATTTTCCCTGAGTATCTCGGGATTCTCATGGAGTAATTCATCGCTTGTTCTAGTAATGCGCTAAACTCGTCTCTCCTCTCTTGGCTGAGTGGAGTTTTCCATTTCTTAACTTTCGCTTCTTTGACCTCGTCTTTGAACAGCTTTTGCATGAACAGCCTTAGCTTCACCATGAGAGGTGTGCTCCATCCCAGGGGATCATAGACTGAAGCAATCACAGAAAGGACTTCAGCTTTTGTGATACCGTCACTGCTGGAATGAACTTCTTTGAAAACTCCATCGTAGTTCACAATGAATTCATCGTTAACTGGATCTCATGGGATGCCCAGCAACTTGCAGATTCCTTTTTCATCAAGACCTTTCTCTTCGTCTTTCAGTTCGCTCATGATCTTATTAGAGTTGGTAACAAACTGTCTCAGATTCATTTGCATTCCTTGGAAAAGCTCTTTCGCTTTTCTCATTTTGATTTTCAGCTCGTTCTCACTTTTTGCGCCAAGGAACACGTTGTCAACGTACAAATTGTCCTTGACATCGTAGCACGTTACAACTTCCGCCTTGTCTTGTGAATTTCTACGTCCTTCTCTCTCCAACTCTTGCACCTTTTCAGATATATGCAGTTGGATTGTAGCGTTGAGAAGATACGTGCTTGCTTTGAAACCGAACGGAACTACTCGGAATCGATAATGCACAAGATTCGTGCTATCCTTTGGATCAGCTAGTGCTTTTTCTCTATCTTTGAAGAACAGGAACCGAGTGAGGTCTCTGTGGTCTCTCTTGAGCTTCACCTGATGGAAGGCCTTTTCTACGTCTCCAGACAATAGCAGAGGTCTTTCTCTGGCCCTCATCAGTATTGTTGGTATAGACTTGAGCAGGTTCGGTCCAGCATACTGAGCATCATTAGCGCTCAAATGTCCTTTCATTTTGCTGGAAGCATTGTAAACCAGTCTGACTTTGGTTGACTGTGTGTCTTGTTTCATCACTGCTCTGTGTGGACTGTAGTATAGAGTGCCATCTGGAGGGTCATCGGGATTGACTTTCTCGATGTAACCTCTTTTCTCCTGTTCTGCGAACATCTTTTCGGCTTCCTCGTACAATGAGGCTTTCTTGAGATATTGACTTCGAGACAGATGTTCCAATGCCAGCCAGAAATTGTTGCCGATCCTTTTCTCGGCATTCGGCTTCATAGGCCATCTTGTTGAGTAATGCCCATCATGCTCTCTTTCTGTATTCAATATGAATTGTAGGTCAGCATCGAGATCTGATTCGTCGCTCTCTTGCGAATCAATATGCTCCACAGCAAGGAACTTTTGCATTGATTCCTGGAACTTCTGATTTTCATTTCTGTCATTGTCTTCCTTTGCATCCTTTTCGGTTGCCATATCGTGTTCCATTTGACTTGCAATGGCAACTGCTACATTGAGTGATTTTTCAGATGTGTGAGCGCCACTGTAAGGAATGTAGCCATTCTTTGTTGGCACTAGCATCAAGCCACTTGGTAGCTTCCTGTGACAGATTTTGAGAAGTTCAATGCTGAGTTGACCACCAACTAGTATCATTGGTCTTTCACCTTCTTTGTAAGGTGCTAACTTGATTTTGTTCCTCTTGATGAACTCTTTGTCAGTCTCATCGATTTCCAAAACTTTTTGTGTGGCAATGATTGGTTCAGGATAGGCGAAAGCGTCTACTTGCATGACCTTTCTGCCAACCTGAACTCCGAATCGAGTCACTCCTCTGGACTCACCCGAGGAGTGCCCTCCCACACCCGCGAAGAAAACAGTTTTTTCTTCGATCAGCGGTAGATCATACTTCTTTAATACCTTTTCACTGATTATGGTTGCACTAGCTCCGTCATCCAGCATAGCTGGTATAGAAATCCAACGTTTCGTTTGGGGATGTTGAATTGAGATGTTCATGAGAAGCATCCTGGGTAGACGTTGACGAAGCTGGAGTTCTGGGTGAACCGCACCCACCACTTCCTCTTTGCGATAACCGTTTACGTCTTGACTTCTGTGCGCATTTATTTCACGCTCAACAGACGCTGGGATCATTTGAGCAGAATGATCTTGGTATCGATTGGAACAGTTCGACTTTCTGAAAGGTTTCCAATTTCCCTGTTTCTGTGGTTCAAATTCTTGCGCATTCAGGTTCCATCTTGTATGTTTGGAATAGTTGAGTTGCGGTGTGAATGGAACCTTGTTGGCTCGAGGAATGGTTTCTCTTTTTCCTTGGTACATCATTTCCTTCTTTCCGGATATCATTTTGCCGCTTGAGTGAAGCTGTTGACATATTGATATATGATGACCGCCTCTGCAATTGTTGCAGTAATGCTTACAATTTGCAGCACCATGTCCGAATTTGAGGCAGCGGAAGCATCTGCCTTGATCGCTTATCATGCGTTTTCTTTCCCATTTACTTGCCACAGATTTGCATTTGTCTGTTGTTTCGAAGCTGTGTTTGCCACAGAACACGCATTTTTCAGCATTGGAGTTGTATGGAGTTACTAGATGAACGAATTGTTTATCTTTACTTGGCTCTTTCTCTGAGTTTCTTCCAAGTAATTCTTCCAACTTCTCGCTTCTCAACAGCTTTTGCTCAATCATGTTCAGCATTGCTGACATGGCGAAAGGATAGTTGTCCATCCTCCACTCAGTTGCTTGGATTCTGGTCTTTTCAGGAAATTTTCCCAGAATTGTGTCCGCCAAAAACTCATTTCCTTCTGCATTTAGATCATTTGTCTTGAGAATCTCAAAAAGACATCTCACTTCTCTGATGAGTTTCAATTGAGCCGTAATAGTTCTGCCACACGGCTGCAACTCGACTATTTGCTTCCGAATGCTTCCTTTTTGTATCTCTTCATCACCGTATGCACTGTGCAGTAGCCTTGTGGCTATGGAGTAGTTTTGATTCGTTATCGGTAGATGTTTGATAACATCCAGAGCTCCTTGTTGTAGGTATGATTTCAGATAAATCATTTTACTTGCATCTGGAATTGCTTGACTGTCTACGGTGATCACGAACACTTCCCAGAAGTTGTTGAATTCTTTTCGAATTCCTGTGAACTTTGGCACTGGTAGTGTCGGGAGCTTTGCATAGCCACTTTCTATGTAATGGGACGACGTGTCATTTTCTTTAACACCATCTCTTTGTCGCGATCCACTTCCTCCTGTCTGCCTTTGAGTGGCGGCAAGACTTTTCTCTGTTTCTCTTTCAGAGTGAGCATGTTCTATTCCTCTTAGGTCTCCCTCTGGAGTGATGGTAATCTTTTTACCATTTGGTCTGATGCCTTCATCAGATTCTCTCTTTTTCCCTTCCTGCACTATTTCTTCTCCCATACCACCTTCTTTTGAATGGGAGAGTGCAGACTGCCCTTTGTTTATACTTTCCAAAGTGGCGCAAGGATTACTCATGTTTCTTTCGTCTGAGATTCTTTTGAGTTCCGCTTTGAGAGCATCTTTACGCTCAGATGCTATTTCTTCATCACTGATTTCATTTATGCGATCAGTGATAGTTTCCACGGAATAGTGCCCTTTTTCCATGAATGATGCAATGTATTTGAGAGCTTTCTGATGTTGTTCAGTCTCGGTGTAAGAATGCTTTTCCTTGACTGCATTCTCTAGTTCTTCTTCATCTTCCAATGAATCAATAGAACTGTTCCATTGCTCTGATGCTTGCATCATCTTGTCCTGAATTGTTTTTGCCTCTAAAATTCTTCTTTTGAGGCTTGTTCGCATCTGTTTGAGAGATTCAACTGAGTATTTGTATACCGCAAGTTCGTTCTCTAACAGTTCGATCAACGCTGGGCTGATCTTTTCGCTTAGAGCGATTGCATTCTCCTGCTGGCAGTCCAGCTTCAGGACAAATTCTCTTGCAATTTGTGATGACCTAGTCATGATGTGCAAGAGTGTTTTTTTGTCGAAGATTTCGAAATCACAGTTATGTTTGTAGTCGTAACTGTACGAAGATTTCGCAATCACAGTTTTACTATGCTGAGATTATGTCTCGACTTAGGGTAGAGAGCCCCTTTTTTGAGTTTAGAGATCTTTGCCTTTGGGTACGGAGACCCTTTTCTCTTCTCTCTGGGTACGGAGACCCTCTCCTTTTTTCTTTCTGCGGGTTCAGAGACCCTTATTCTTCCGCGGGTTCGGAGACCCTTTTCTTCCGCAGGTTCAGAGACCCTTTTCTTCCGCGGGTTCAGAGACCCTTTTCTTCCGCGGGTTCAGAGACCCTTTTCTTCCGCGGGTTCAGAGACCCTTTTCTTCCGCGGGTTCAGAGACCCTGGGTTCAGAGACCCTTGGGTTCAGAGACCCTTTTTTCTTTCCGTGGGTTCAGAGACCCTTTTTTCTAGGATTCAGAGATCCTTGGGTTCAGAGACCCTTTTTTCTAGGATTCAGAGATCCTTGGGTTCAGAGACCCTTTTTTCTAGGATTCAGAGATCCTTCTTACCAAGACTGCTTGCCACGCGGACTTCCTCCAATTCGGCCGATGCACCAAATTGTGGGGTTCGGGATGTATTTTGCTCGCCTTAAAAGCAGTTCGATAAATGCACCAAACTTGGTGCTTTGTGGTGTTTGCTGCTCGCCTTTGTGTCCCACTCTGACTTGCTTAAGCAACACAGCAAAAGTAGAAGCGACTTTATTCAAGAAGGGTCCAAGGGAAGAACTGATTCAGAAAGCATCTATCCCTTACTAAACGATATACAATAGCACAGACATTGAAGAATTAGTGACGATAAGAAATATATAGAGACAGGCGAGCAAGAAAGTTTAGGCTCCGCCCCTCCAGAGAGAGAGAGAGAGTGAGAGTGGGAGAGCCAGACTCCTCCCACAATGTTGGAAGATCATAGTCTTAGCATGAATTTGAAGATACACGAGGGGAGTTGCGAAATGCAACCACGAAACACCCTCGCGTGTGATTATTGATACTCAATAAAATACTAAGTGAAGTGTTGATATTCAACAAAAGTACGCCCTTTGAGTATTTTTAGTCTCTGTTCATAGGATGGGATGTAGTGCGAACGTTTGAATACTAAACGAGTGAACTGCCTCTGATTTTTTTCTATCTTCTTGAAAGAAGTAACGTCGCTTGGGCTCCAAACCTCAGAAGAGAATTCGAGGATAGGTCTGATGTACGTATTGAACAGGCTCCATAGGATATGTTTATTTCGTGTTTGAAAAGAGCGTAAAATGAGAAAACTTACAGACCTAGCTTTGTTACAAATGTTATAGATGTGCTTTGTAAAGCACAATTTAGAATCGTAGGTGACACCTTAGTCACGGAAAACTGTTACTTCAGGCAGCTCAGAACCGTAGAGGGACAACTTGCATGTCGGATGAGACTGTCCGATTCGCATGAAAACCGTTTTAGTAGTTAAAATGGAGAGTCCCCACTTACTAGACCAGGAAGCAAGGGCATCCAATCCTTGCTGAAGAAGTTGGTGATTGCCTATAGAATAAAGTTTAGAGTCATCAGTGTATAAACAGCATTGAATACCAGGAGGAAGGCACTAGGGAAACTCATTGATGAAAAGGAGAAAAAAGAGGGGGCCCAAAACAGACCCCTGGGGCACTCCAGAAGTAACCACAGAAGACAGTGAATAGCTATGGTTGATAACTACGCTCTGAGTTCGGTTATTCAAAAAAGAAGAAATCCACCTATGG
This sequence comes from Allodiplogaster pararmata, assembly GCA_964056735.1. Taxonomy (NCBI): domain Eukaryota; kingdom Metazoa; phylum Nematoda; class Chromadorea; order Rhabditida; family Diplogasteridae; genus Allodiplogaster; species Allodiplogaster pararmata. The sequence goes on from OZ057406.1 coordinate 43,414,150, forward strand.
AGACACCCAGTAATGCCGTAATAAGATAATTTATTACAAAGGAGATTAATTGGGATGGAGTCGAAGGCTTTTTTGTAATCTATGAAAACTGCCGTTATGTAACTGTTTTGGTCTAGAGTTACGTTAAATTCTGAGAGTCGAGAGAAGGGCTGAAGAGCAAGAACGCTGACTGCGAAATCCATGTTGCAGAGGTGTTAGTAGCTCAATTTTGTATTATAACCTGCACTAGATGTGATATGCAATTTATATATAGGAGAAACTAGTCATAGTTTAAAAAAACGCGTTTCCCAACACAAATATCATAATAACAAAATCACTCTAGAACCTATCTATGTAATCACTTTCACATACAATGTCACCCACCAAATGACATCAAATTCGATATACTAGACCACGCCGCTGATAAAGCAGAGTTATGTAACAACGAATCATAATGTATAAGATTACTCATGACAGCTTACTTTTATGGTCTTAAAGACCAAATACAAAGTTAAGGCCTATTATCTGATAATTTGAACCTCGGGAAGATAATTTGAAATTTGAACGTGATACTGATAGTAAAAAATTCAAGAATTGAAATACTCACAAAGAATAAGACAAATCAGAGAATGACTCGGGATCAAAAAAAAAATGTTCCATTCACAAAGGACCTTGGCAACTAGGTTGACTTACATGTTTTGCATTTCGACAATCATTCTTCTTGTTTTTTTAAAATTACGTTTCAAGTTTTTTTAAAAATTAGGTTGACGTGTCATAAAAAAGGTAGAGATTAATTTTTTTTGTAAAAGTTTCATAAAAATAGGTAGACGTTTCACTAAAAAAGGTAGACAGTTTTTTCCAAAAAAAAGTTCACGAGAATATGTAGACGTGTCACTAGACTAGGTTGAAACATTTTTGAAGCATGTATGTAGACGTGTTTCTTGAAATAGGTGGACCTTTCACTGAATTACGTAGACGTCTCTTTTATATCCCTTATTTAGGTAGACATTCTAGCAAAAAAGGTTGAAGTTTCACTAAAATAAGAAGTTTCACTTTAAAAAATTACACTAAATTAGGTTAGAAAAAACTTTAAATCAGGTAAACGTGTTTCTTAAAATAGGTAGTATCCTCAACATATCTAGTAAGCCAAGATTGCTTCAACTTTACATTCTTTATAAACAGACCTAGGAAGGCCAAAATTACCCCAATCGCAACAAAGAAATTTTTTTCAAGGGACACGGAATACATCAAGACACAATTCTTATGGACTTAGAATCTGTCGATGGTTTAAGAGATTGTCTAGTGATCAATGCTAATTCACTGACATCATTTAAAACACAGCTGAGGTAATTAAAAATTCGTTCCAACCTTAAATAGAGTATTTTTTCATATTGATGTTAGAATAATTTTAGAGATTTGATTACAAGTTCATGTTTATGTTGTATAAATGTTGAGGTTACAATGAATGCTTAATTATCTTGACAAAACAATTTTTTTAAATCATATATTATATATGATATATTAACATTAAAAGAATTGGATCTTTTGCTTTTCTTGTTTCGTGAATGTTTTTCTTGATTGTGTACTTTTCGCCACATCTTTGCATTGAAAATTGTCGATAAATTATTATTTTTAAAATTTTGTATCCGATAAAGAAACTTTTTGTATCTGCTTCTGTATCGCATACAACTGCAATCCACTCATTTACAGGAGAGATTAGAAAGACTTGTAAAATATCGCTGCTCGCATTGTATCGCTGTATACAAAATATCGAATTAGAAATAGGCCCCAGTAGATAAAAAGTATAATCAAGCTTAAGAGCATTCAGGATTCTGTTCTGAGGTCAACGATTTAAGTTTCCGTTTTTTTTTTTTTTCAGTTCCCCTCTCTGATCCTCAGTTCCCCTCTCTGATCCTCAGTTCCCCTCTCTGATCTTATCATGAGAGGTGACCCCTCAGCCTTGCTCTGTAACAAAGGCAATCAATATCCACAAAAAACCAATCCTCTTCTCAACTTACCCATCCCCTCAGTTTCTCTACCTTACATCTCTTCACTTCTGAATGAGATTGTCGTCAATGCTATCTCCCCTCTCCATCAGATGATCGCGGCACAGTCCTTAGAGATAAACCTTTTGAAAGAGGAAGTCTCCAGACTCAGGCAAGCTGTATCTCCTGCCTCCTTAAGGCCTCACATATACTCTGCCGTTGTTGAGTCGACGCTTAGGGATCGCAGTATGCTGGATGAGAAAGCCAAGAGAGCCGTCATTCTGAAGTTGCCGGAAGGATCTTCGTCCGAGGACACATTCTCCAATGATGAAAACACCATTCGGAACCTCATAGACAAACTCGGATCAGATGAGCTGCGACACGACTTTGATCAAGGAGAAATCACTCATCATCGACATCCAAAAGACAGGCCTCGCTTTTCCACAAGACAAGGTCGTCCTCTCAAGATCCAGTTCTCTACATCCGACAAGCGGAATCTCTTTCTCAGTCTTTACAGGAAGACCAAACGGCCCCTGCCCAGTGGAAGCTATGCCAGAGCAGATCTCGCGCCTGCAGAACTTCTCGCAGAGCGAGAATGTCAACGTCATGCCAAGGATCCTTCTCTTCCCGCCACTCGAGTCATTGATGCTCATCTTGACCCTCTCCCAGTCTTCTTTCGCCTATCTCAGTCTTCCTCTACTCACACACATCACATCCGACCCACGTCACCGAGCCTTCCTAATGTCTCTTCCGTATCGACCTCAACCTCTCTCCCGCCCACGAAGACAGTTCAACATGCAGAGCAGCCTCGGCAGAACGCTCTCAACCAGCCCTCTCGCAGTCGAAGGATAGTGGCCCCGAAAAGGTACTCTCCCTAGGACATGAACGATGTGAGATCCCCTCATTCCATATTATGTCATAGTTTTAATGCTCGTTCTGTTAAGAACAAACTGTATGATGTGTACCATTTGCTCAGATCCTCCAAATGTTATATATTCTTTGTCTCGGAGACGTGGCTGGAAGATACTGATCCTGATTCTATACTAACCGATGGACTCCCTTTCGATGTGTTTAGAAGTGATCGTTGTACTGGACGCGGGGGTGGAGTAGCGATTCTAGTCCATGACTCTTTCTCTTCTGTGCTCATCTCTCAATATTCCGAACACAACATTGAATGTGTAATTATTGATGTTTTCCCTAATTCTAGTATTTCTCTGCCTTTTTCATCGATCAGACTCATTAGCTGCTATCGTTCTCCTACAACATCCATTAACAGCATGATTGATCTAACCTCTTTTCTCTCCTCTCACTGCTCACTTCCCTACCCTACTATCATTTGCGGTGACCTAAATTTACCAAATATTGACTGGCAATCACTAACTACAATTCGTAATTGTCATATTTCTGAGTGTTTCTTACAATTTGCCAGCGACCACCACTTAACCCAGTATGTACTCACACCCACTCGCATATCCAACATCTTAGACTATGTCTTCTCTAACCAACCAATCATTATGAAATGCAGTACTCAGCCTCCTATTTCTACTAGTGATCATGCCTCTATTTCTTTCTCTATAACCAACAGTCGAGTCTCGAAATACCATCCCTTACATTGTCGATCCGATTGGAAGAAAGCCGATTGGTTGTCAATAAATTCCGCTATTGTCCGTATCGACTGGACCTTTTTGTTTTCCTCTCTCACCATTGATGAATGTGTTGTATTACTAACCAATACTCTCAACAACCTCATATCTGAGCATGTCCCTAACAAACGTTCACTCAAACCTCATCTACAGTATCCCAAAAAAATTCGACAGATTTACAGCTATCTTTTGAGAAGTAAGAAGCGATCAGTAACATCTTCAAGTACTTCAAGAGCTTGTCGTAAACTCCATAGGGAAGTTCTGAAATTTGAAAGTGAACGTGAAGAGAATCTAGCCTTGCCTAAGAATTACAAACTTTTCTTTCGTACGCTGGCAAATCGCATAAAAAAGAAACCTGTCAATTCCGCACTTATAATTGATGATGTTGTCCTTACCAACTCTGTTGAGAAAGCTAAGGCTTTTTCGGACTTTTTCGATTCTATTGTTAGCATTCCATTAGAAGGTCCGCTTCCTCTGCCTAACTGCTCATCATTCCTCTCACCAACTTACATTGTGTCCCCATTGGAGATTCATAACTTGATCCGTAAAATGCTTCCCAAAACCAACACTTCACCTGATGGCATACCAAATATTTTCATTAAAAACTGCAATGAGTCTTTAACAATTCCTGTATCGATTATCTTTTCAAACTGTTTAACACTCGGATACTTCCCTAGTAACTGGAAAAAAGGTATCATTATACCCATTCACAAGAAAGGGAACACTTCTGTTGTTAACAATTTTAGACCCATAACTCTTGTCTGTTCTTTCTCTAAGCTTTTTGAAAAACATTTGTATAATCTTATTTACACTCACCTCGAAACCAATAACCTTTTATGCTCTAGACAATCTGGTTTTAGAAAGAAACGTTCAACAATAACCTCTTTAGTTGAATCTCACTCACTGTGCCTTTCTCTCACTAACCGCAAGAAGCCTTTTGACATTTGCATGATCGATTTCTCGAAAGCCTTTGACGTGATTGATCACCGGTTTCTTATTCATAAACTTGCCTCACTAGGAATTAACTCCTCTCTTTTATCACTAATTCAATCATTTCTCAAGAATAGAAGTTCGCAAGTCCTAATTGACTCAAGCTTATCCGATAGTAAATTGTATACTAACGGAGTACCACAGGGCAGCTCACTCGGCCCTCTTTTCTTCACAATGTTCATTAATGACATTATTAGCATCATTCCTTCCGATGTCCAGCTTTTTTTGTACGCCGACGACATTAAATTAATTTCCCATGATTCATCTCTGATGCAAATCGCTATTGACTCGATAGCAGATTATGCACATAACTGGTCTCTAACAATTTCAATTCCGAAGTGTTCTGTCGTTCATTGTGGCTCTTGCAACAGTAAGAGGACTTACTCCATGAATAACATCACCTTGCCTTCATCAATCAATGTCAAAGATCTAGGTATCAATTTCAATAATTCCTTAACTTTCTCTAACCACATAGATCAGGTCATTAAAAAATCATCGAAATGTGCGAATCTTATCCTTCGAGCCCTCAGAACATCGTCCATCACAGTTTTAATGCGAGCGTTCAAGTCATATATACTGCCCTTGCTTGAATATGGTAGTGAAGTTTGGTCACCAACTTCGATAGGCCTTGTCAATGATTTGGAAAGAGTTCAACGCAGTTTCACACGCCGTGTGATGTATAGAGCCGGTAGAACCAACCTAGATTACCCTTCGCGACTGAAGCTACTGAGTCTCCATACACTTGAGCACCGTAGAGCTATAGCAGATCTCTGTTTCATACATAAATGTATCCATGGCCATTTTGAGCTTGATTACTCAACTTTGTTTCTCGTCAAACCGTGTCCTTACAATAATAGAAATTCACATCCTCTTCGTATTAGTCTACCGTTTAGATTGTCGCAGTCACACACTACTTGTGCCTCCCGTGCTATAAATGTGTGGAATGCTTTACCTATCCAAATAGTAACTATTTCTTCTAGCTCAGCTTTCAAGAAAATGCTTATCAATTTGCCTATTGATGATATTGTACAATTGTCCCGCTTACGTTTGTGATGCTTATTTTTCTCTCTGTAAATATACTGTATTTTGCCTCCACACTGATCTCACATCGTGACAGTTATCCGTTGTACGTTTTAACCATGAACAATTGGAATAAAGAATGAAAGTTTTCCAACATTTTCCGTGAATTTAAATAACTTGTGAAATTTTACCGTCCGGCTGATTTGCTGAAATTTCTGATACTTGGGCTATTACTAAAGCACGCCACTCATGCCATACACGCCAATTTATTACTAATGCACGCCACTGCGCGGGAAAATTCTTAACTTTGCCCCATGCGCTTTATTTATTTAAAAAAAAGTTTTTCATGTTTTTTTCTGCTTAGGATTAGGCAAAAGTGGCGAAACTGTAATATAGTGGTCCCATCGAATTCGCATTTTTTTAGCATCAAACTTTTTCTAGAGTTACTTTACGAGCTAAAAACGATTCTGAGAAGTGCGAAGCTGAATCTGAAGTGTTTGAGTATGTAAAAAATGATTTCAAACCTGGAAAAAAGAAGAGCTGTTCTCGAACCTGGAAGTTTTTAAAAAATATATATATCATGCTGTTTTCTCTTACTGAGCTCACATCTGTGACAGTATATCCGTTTATCACTTAACATGTTGTTTCGTGTTTGACTAGAATAAAAGAATGAATGTATGCAGTACCTAAATAATATGTGATTCATCATTAAATCACTGTATGAACATGTTTGCACAAAAAATCTTTATTAGAAAATGTGAATTTAAAATAGGATGATAACAATTATAAGCATCTGACCTAGCGAACAAACGTTGTCTGACTTAGCTGCCTGCGCTCTACCGTACCTTAAAAAATGCCGTACCTCTAAAAAACGTCTCCACTATTTTTTGCCAAATTTAGTCATTGAATTGACAAAAAATTGAGAAAATTTCTTATGCTGTCTCGTTAGCCTAAGCCGTACGGCTTCGTCAGCGTAAACTTTGCCTAAGCCTAAGCTAAAAAAAGTGAATAATAGCTGAATACAGATGATTTTTCAAATTATTTTTTACATACTCAAACACTTCAGATCAGCTTCGCACTTCTCAGAATCGTTTTTAGCTCGTAAAGTAACCCTAGAAAAAGTTTGATGCAAAAAAATGCGAATTCGACGGGACCACTATATTAAAGCATCGCCGGCAAAAGTTTACGCTAACGAGGCCGTACGGCTTAGGCTAACGAGACCGTATCAGAAAAATTAACATAATAGTGCGTCAAACACTCTCTTTCTCGCGCAGTGGCGTGCATTAGTAATGATTAGGCGTGTTTGGCGTGCCTTAGTTATGGCCATATTTTTTTAGAAAGAGATTATATTCATAAAAACTCCTTTCCCCCTTTTCCTTAGGGCCCTTTTCCCTCCTTAGGTCCCCATTCCCCCTCCCCCTAGGCCCCATTTCCCCTTCCCCCTTTTCTTAGATAGGGCCCTATTTTCCCCCTTTTTTCTTTTAGGGCCCCCTTTCAAAGTCCTGCTTAGGTAAACCCCCTACTCTCCCCCTTTCTTTTCCTCAAAGTTTACGATTACGAGACCGTATCATAAAAAATTAATTCAAAAAAAAGAAAATTTATAAAAACAATTTAAAAAGAAAGAGAACAAGGAAGAAAAAAGAAAAAGAGAGAAGAAAAAAAAAGAAAGAGAAAAAGAGAGTCCAGTGACTTTAATTGAGGTAGTTTTTTAGGCCAGCCGATTGTGCATAGCTAGTTGAGCCAGCCGGACTGTAAAATTTCACAAGTATTGGCCAATATATTGGTGATTTGCCGATTTGTGTCATACATTTGTATTTATTTTTAAAATATCTTTATTGTTGATCTTTTTCGTCTTTCTTTTAAATTTCTCTTTTTGTTAATTATTTTTCTTCTTTCTTTTTTAAATTATCTTTATAAATTTTAGGGAAAGGAAATTGAAGAGGGCAAAGGGTTGCGGCCTAAGCAGGAATTTGGAAGGGGAGGCGCTAAAGGGGAAAGGGTGAAAAAAGAGGGCCCTACCTAAGCCAAGAGGGGAGGTGAAATGGGGCCCTAGGGGGCGAGGGGGAAAGGGGGGCTCTTAAGGGGAAAAAAGGGACCTAAGAAGAAAGGGGGAAGGGAGTTTTCACGAACAAAATCTCTTTCTGGAAAATAATATATTTTGATGTAAAAATAATTTTTTAATGTAAAAATAATTTTTTGATGAGAAATTAATTTTAATGTAAAAATAATTTCAATCTAAAAGTAATTTTAGTTTAAAATAATTTTATTGTAAACTAATTTTAATGTAAAATAGGAACTTTTTCACTTTAGGGCGCCCCCTCCCAAAGGTTCCATGGGTCATACTTCTGACTCATTTACATTTTCAAAAAAGTTATTTTTACATTAAAAAAGGTTTTTTACATTAAAAAACTTTTTTACATTAAAACGCTTAGACTTAGGAAAAAGTTTACGCTAACGAGGCCGTACAGCTTAGGCGAACGATACCGTGACCCAATAACTGACCCAAAAACTGACCCAATTGAACCTCTGAGAGAAGGGCCCTTCGAAGGGAGCTAAATTGGAAAAGTTCCGTAAAATAATTTTAGTGTAAACTATTTTTAATGTAAAAATAGAAAGGAGGAGTGCGTCAGCGTTATGAACAATTTTTTAAAAAGTTGAAAACATGAATTCAACAACATACGGAATGTTGCGGAAAAAAATTCAACATCAGCGAATCCGAACTTTCGCCGAACTACTCACAGTCGAGCATCTTCACCCCTACACTGCCTGTTAGAAATGATGAACAAAAATGAAAGATATCTCAGCAAATCAGCCGGACGGTAAAATTTCACAACTATTCTAATAACTGAGCTAAAGTTGGAAATTCAAATGTCTGTCTGTTCATAATTTTTGCGGATTAGCGGCTATAGGTCTCGACCACATCTCGTTGCAGAGTTGATTCAAGGGAGGAGTCGTGGTAGATGTCTCAAGTGCCCAGCAAGAGACCGAGGGCCGCTATCCGGGCGGACAGTTTACCGAAGAGGAGAAAGGTATCATTTCCCGCTGCAATCTCTATTAAGAACGCTACACTTATTACTCGTTGGCTGAAACATGTTATGATGCTCTAAGCCCAACCTTTGCCTAAGTCTAAGCAGGAAAAATATAAAATTTACATGAAAAACTTCATTCCTCAAAATTATTTGCCTTAGTAAATTTGACGCTGCACTTTCTGACGCTGCGCACTGACTCAGGAAAGCGTGAGGTGAAAGCTGACACGCAGAAAAGAAGAAATATGATAGCTTGAACGGAATGCAGACGATCAGAGAAAACTGTACTGTCTGAGACTGTACGCTGCAAGGAAGCCAGAGAGTGTGGCGTGGGGTAAAGTCGATCAGAGTTGAGATATCCCGGAAAGATAGCAGGCGATCAGGGAAAAATCTGCACTGTCTGATACTGAATCACTCCTAGGTTTCGAGTAGAGTCAGAATACTTGGTGAATCGTTCAATGACAGGAGTACCGAACGGCTCTCCTTACGTTCACATAATTGGACGGTCCACTGAGATAGTTCATAACCATAGTCCACCAGGAAGGGCTTAAATTTTTCTTCACGGGCGGGTGTCCGGTTGACCCTCTGCGCCCGAAAATGATGGAGGGGATCGGAGAAGAAAACTTAACAAAATTTTTGTTTTGTTTTCTGGAGTGAATTGATCTCTTTATATCGCGTAACCGTGGTCAAAGTTTAAAATTTAGCATTTTGTTCACCCACGAACATTTAGTTCTTTTTTTAATCTAGTTATGCTATATTTTCTCCACCATTATGACAATTTTTAAATTAACCAGACGGGCAACCTTGAGAAATTTTACAAGTTTAATGATCTATGGTTTATATTCTAAGTTATCTGAAATTGTCAAAAATAATAAAAACGACCGCTCATTTTACACAACACATGTCTCCGCATGACACACGTCGACGACCTCCACCAAAAAACCAAGATGCTCCCGGTTGAGGACTACTGCAAACCGCTGATCAGACAGTATTTCGAGAAGTGTGCCTCACCTGATCATCCATGCCACGCCGCATTAACGCGCTCTCCCAGTGCGAGAGACATGAAGCAAACTCTGAAGAGTTTCAGTTCACAAGCAGTCGAACGCGCCATGCATAACGCACGCATCACCAATATGCTGGAGACGAAGGAAGTGTCCGCGGCGATACATAAAGACGCCGTCACCAGAGCCATCAACAGATGCGCGCCCAACAGAGTGCTTAACAGCCCCCCTCCTCCCGTCTCCCGACAGGAAAAAAGCATGCCAAGGAGAGCCCGCGCCTACCTGGCACAACTACGCTCTGGACACTGCAGCCTCCTCAAAAACTACAGACAGCATTAACAGCACAGTGCCAGATGTATGCCCGGCCTGCGCCCATCCCCCACACGATGTCACACATGCACTTGGCTGCCGTGCACTCACCACTCGATGCCGACCTGAGGACCTGTGGAGAGATCCTGAGATCGTGGCCTCATGCCTCGGTTTCAAATCTAACCCGAAGTTATTTCCTGAAAAAGTTATGTTTGTGAGTTACTTCGAGACTCCGAAAACTAATGAAAAACTTTGAAAATAGTTTTTTTGGAAATTGAGAAAAAACATTTTATATAGGTTGCGTACTATAGGTTGCTTACTTAGTACAAAAAATATTGAATTTTAATGGTACCAAATGAGCGAGGGGTGAAGGACAGAAAAGGGTGATATTATATATATGACTCAATAAAAGATGAAGAAACTAAATATTTTTTTATCTATTTATTCAAACACTTTAAAGCACTTTCTACTGTTAAGTATCTTTTTTTTTTCTCAAACCCTAATTTTTCTCACTTATTTTATGAAAAAGTGAAATGCCTGTGTAAATTTTTCAATTGTGATCAATACCTTACTTTTGTGAATACGCTACTCGCACTGTGCAATAAAGTATTATTATTATTATTATTCAAAATGTGAAAACACTTGGTATACAGTAAACGTCAACTTGTCACAGAACAGATGACAAAGAAACGGAGTGAAGGAAACCGAGCTATCATAGAATACAATCCAATCATCACAAGAAATTCATGATTCTAAAGTATAGAGAAAAATATCAAAAATTAAAGATCTGTTACATTTATATCGAGCAAACTAAGAACATCAACAGAGCTTAGCCTATCTTCAACAACATTTTTGAGAACATTAGGGCGGATACTATACATACTAGGCGGTAGCTTGCCATAATATCTCGCAGATCGTAATGCAAACGAATTAAATAGTGGTAGCCTACGTGAGCGAGGAATGTGGAATGCGTATCTGGAATTACGAACTTGTCATGCCTAAAAGTATACATCCTACTTATTGGAATATGTATCCAAGAAACCGTTAAGAATCTTATAAGCGAACAAAATGCTGGTTTTACTTGCCAAATGATTGAACTATCGCACATGAAAAAGCTAGCCCACCAGGCGGGATCGAAACCAGTGATCTCGACTCAAACCGGGAGCGCGCGTTACTATTACACCACGGGGACACATTGCTATTTTGTGTGATAGTGTTACATCAAAGGCTCCGCTCAAATACCTTGAAATACTTGCCCGTTTTTCATACATCAAGACCCCCCCCAAGCTCGGATGAGAAATAGCTATTTTTAGACACTATCATGTAATATATGCTGTATAAAGTGTGATGGAGAATAGTTGAAGGGGGAGGAGCCGGAGGAGAAAGGAACATTCGAGAATGAATTGGCTCGCCTTGCTCAGCTTTCTCCTTCGAAGAGAAAGCTCAAAAGCGCAGATGAGTCGAAGTGGAGCAGAGCTTCGCCTTCCTCTCTCTACAAGTCAAGTCCCATTTCATTCCAGGTCTCTTTATATATATATAAGACGATGCTGGGAATAATTTTCGCCAAAATGCTCAAAATTTTGTTCCTCGGGCAGATTTCGCTTGAAAAAACCAAGCTTTTCCATGGCAAGAAACGGAAAAAAGCGTCATGATAAATGGCAGCAAATAACATGCGTTTTGACGGGACTGCCAAGAAAAACCGTCAAAAAACAAGCTTTCTACTTTGTACTCGTTTTGTCACCGCTTTTGTCACTGCCAGAATCCTGTTTTTGTTTGTCCTTGTTTTGTCACTGCCAAATAGGGTTTTTTGTTTGTCCTTGTTTTGTCACTGCCAAATAGGGTTTTTTGTTTGTCCTTGTTTTGTCACTGCCAAAATCGGGCTTTTTTTGTAGGCCCTGCTACTCCTTAGCCTCATTTCCGGGATGATGGAGGATCGCTTTCAGGAACTCTTTGGGGAGGGCCAATACTAGACTTTGATCTCATCCAAAAGGCCGAGTTGCAATACCAGCAGCTACAACGCCCACAGACCAACCATTTCTAGCGTCGTACCTCAACCGAGTTAACTAAACTCGGTTGGGGTACGTCGCTAGAAGTGGTTAATATGTGGTCGTTGCGAAGCTGTGTTCAACGGACAAAAAGTGTTCAAAAAAAGAGCCGAGTTTGGCAGTGCCAAAACATGTCACAAAGGAAAAACAAAATTGTCCGTGATTTGACAGGAACAAAACTTGGCCACAGAGTCATTCATCATTTGGCACTGCGAAATAGTGGCCGATTCTTCGTCCCTATTTTGGCAGCTAAAAAAAGACTAATATCGGAATTTCCTTCTCCCAAAACTCGAAATCTTGGCAAAATAAAGTTTTTGGCTGAGGAACAACATTTTGAGCATTTTGGCGAAAAATATTCCCAGCATCGTCTTATATTTCAAAACATTCACAGTTCTTAACGTTCTGAGGCTTTCATTTGAATAACTGTATTTGTTAGTTACATTGTTATAAAAGGAAGTCAGCTGTTTCATATTTACATAACTCTAAATTTGAGTTATTCTCATAAAAATCTCCAACTTCTCGCTTTGTTTTGTCCTTTCACGTTTAACTTGTCTTCTCATTATTTTAAGCTCTCTCTCTCTCTCTCTCTCTCTCTCTCTCTCTATCTCTCTCTCTCTCTCTCTCTCTCTCTCTCTCTCTCTCTCTCTCTCTCTCTCTCTCTCTCTCTCTCTCTCTCTCTCTCTCTCTCTCTCTCTTATCGGCAATTCGCTTCCAAGTGTTCAATTAGTACAGAAGATATTTGATCATAGGTGTTGGACATAGAATCATATGTTGAACCCGGAGGTGCCTCCACCTTCGACCGCACGAATGTGAAGCTGTACGGGGTGAGCAGGGAGGGCTGCTCCGTTGCTGCCATTCTCACCGATTACTTCCCATATTTCTACTTCCAGGTTCGCATTCTCTTCATTCTACCATTTCATTTAAGTTTTCTTATTCTGTTAAAAAAAACAAGAACTACTGCTGAGATTTTGATAATAAACTTATAAGTTTATATTAGTTAATAAACTTGATAATAAACTAATAAATAATCACTCTTCCCCTTCACTCGCTGCGACATGGTCGCTTCTTCCCTCGTGTCTCTAGACTTCAACCCTTCTCCCAATATTCACTTCAATACCTGAGAGAAAATCTCAATAAATCTCATGAATTTGTCTCTTGACATCTGGAATGACTACAAAAAAGATATTTATTTATTCATACATCAATACTGATGTGACAAAACATAAGATAACTCATACAATAGTGAGCGTTGTTCTTGACAATAACATCTGAACAATGATTTTCTAGAATAAGAAAGGAGAGAGAAAGCAAAAAAAGGGAACAACTCAGAGATTAGGTAAGTGCAGATCGAGAATTTCAAGAACATTTAGCATCTTGAGCCTCTTTTTGAACACATTAGAGTTAGGAGAAGTCATAACTTGAGCAGGTAAACTAGTCATCCACCTAGACGTTCTTACTCCAAAACAATTGAAAGTTAACCTCTTATTTGTGAAAGGTATGTGGAAATTAAAGGCGGATGTTCTACCATTACACGGTTTGAACACATAAAAGGTACTAACTTTAAGATCAACTTCACCTCGGATTATTTTGAAAGCGTAAGTGAGATCATTAATGATTCTCCTACAATATAGAGAGGTCAAATTTAAAGTATTCAAACGATTCTCATAACTAATATTAGGAGAGCAGTTTAAATTACATCTAAAATAGAGAAGTTTAGTAAATATATGCTGGACCTTCTCTATTTTCCTAATATCATTTTTTAAATGAGGAGACCAAACCGATGAAGAAAATTCACAAATCGGTAGAACATATGATTTGTAACATCTTACATATATATCTGGTGTGATACATGAAATAATTCTGAATAAGGCATAAACTGTTTGTAATGCCTTCCGACACAAAAGCTCATATTGTGATTTGAAAGACAGGGAATCATCTATTAAAATACCTAAATCTCTAACAGAGGTTGATTTCGTGAAAAAGAGTATTTGGACTTACATAATAGGTTGAGCATGGGTTTTATTACCTAAATATAGAACAATGCATTTCTTTTCAGCTATTGCTATATTTCGACCAACTCCCCTGTCCTCTGCTCCTTACTTCTGTCTTCTTTCTGAAAACTCGATTACGCCCATGTGATATATGTATGTCACGTAATAAACAGTTAAATAAGGAGTCCGTGGTTTTATTTATATTAACCAATCGGGTAGTCATGATTGAAAGCGGTCAAATCTCATTCACATTATTCTATCTCTTTATTCGAAATGTACCCGTAGTAACAGCTTCTCCAATACGAGTCGATTTCTTCAATGTACTCACGGTTTTTCTCATTATTTTTCTGACTTGTGCAAGAGACATGAATAGTGGAAGATCTCATTTTATTCCAATTAATCTTTAGGCTCCTCCCAACTTTTTACCCGAGCACTTGGAAAGCGCCCAAAAAAATTTGAACAACGTCCTCGCAGGTTTATTTTTTTCCGATCGAAGTTCTTTTCACCATTTATTAAAGTAACCGGGAGGTATTTTGTTTAGAAGATTTCACAGAAGCATGGACAGGGGTTAAATAGTCATGTCAAACCTTCTGTCGGCGGGCCTCTGTTTTTCCAAATCATAAGGGGACCCTTATGTAAAACAAATTTTTTTCTTGGGCTTCCGTTTTTTTATCATAAAGGGACCCTTATGTAAAAAAATTAGCCGCCTTAGCCGGATGTGTGTACTCTTACTCTTTTCTTGCACACCAAAAACCCCCTGATCATTGAAATATGAATTAGACGAATGCTCCAAAGAAAACAATTGAATATAATTTATAGTGAAGTAAAAATTGTGATACTCTTGGTTCTCAGCTTAGATAAAACATGTCCTAATTTTTTGATAAGTCGCTCGCCCGAAAAACTTGAAAATTTCTCAATTTTAGCTCAAGAAAGTCTGTTTGGGATGCGTTACGGCGGCTTTTAAGCATTCCATAAGATGAATGCATATTATCATTCAATGAGGTTTGATCCAATATTTGATCTTTTTTGTGATCGGTCGCTCTAGAAATTGAGTTCTGCAAGTTAATAGTTTACCTATGTTTCTCGAAGACCTCCCTCTCTTGTAGGTGTGATTCGTCGTGCCAACTCCAATAGCAGCCTTTCCTCTGCGATTGTCGACAACCTCGTTCATCTCAAGATGGTACACGGCCCAAATGTGTACTATTACAGAGGTTTCGCTCTAATCAATACGCTTCTCACTATTCCTCGTCTCTTTCTCCTTCTCTATCACTATCTTTCTCTCTTCTTTCCTTCCCCTCTTTTTATCTCTCTTTCTCCTTCTCTATCACTATCTTTCTCTCTTCTTTCCTTCCCTCTTTTTATCTCTCTTTCTCCTTCTCTATCACTATCTTTCTCTCTTCTTTCCTTCCTCTCTTTTTTATCTCTCTTTCTCCTTCTCTATCACTATCTTTCTCTCTTCTTTCCTTCCCCTCTTTTTTATCTCTCTTTCTCCTTCTCTATCACTATCTTTCTCTCTTCTTTCCTTCCCCTCTTTTTTATCTCTCTTTCTCCTTCTCTATCACTATCTCTCTCTCTTCTTTCCTTCCCCTCTTTTTTATCTCTCCTTCTCCTTCTCTATCACTATCTTTCTCTCTTCTTCCTTCCCCTCTTTTTATCTCTCTTTCTCCTTCTCTATCACTATCTTTCTCTCTTCTTTCCTTCCCCTCTTTTTTTATCTCTCTTTCTCCTTCTCTATCACTATCTTTCTCTCTTCTTTCCTTCCCCTCTTTTTATCTCTCTTTCTCCTTCTCTATCACTATCTTTCTCTCTTCTTTCCTTCCTCTCTTTTTTATCTCTCTTTCTCCTTCTCTATCACTATCTTTCTCTCTTCTTTCCTTCCCCTCTTTTTTATCTCTCTTTCTCCTTCTCTATCACTATCTTTCTCTCTTCTTTCCTTCCCCTCTTTTTTATCTCTCTTTCTCCTTCTCTATCACTATCTCTCTCTCTTCTTTCCTTCCCCTCTTTTTTATCTCTCCTTCTCCTTCTCTATCACTATCTTTCTCTCTTCTTTCCTTCCCCTCTTTTTATCTCTCTTTCTCCTTCTCTATCACTATCTTTCTCTCTTCTTTCCTTCCCCTCTTTTTTTATCTCTCTTTCTCCTTCTCTATCACTATCTTTCTCTCTTCTTTCCTTCCCCTCTTTTTATCTCTCTTTCTCCTTCTCTATCACTCTCTTTCTCTCTTCTTTCCTCCCCCTCTTTTTATCTCTCTTTCTCCATCACTCTCTTCTTTCCTCCCCCTCTTTTTATCTCTCTTTCTACATCACTCTCTTTCTCTCTTCTTTCCTCCCCCTCTTTTTATCTCTCTTTCTACATCACTCTCTTTCTCTCTTCTTTCCTCCCCCTCTTTTTATCTCTCTTTCTCCATCACTCTCTTTCTCTCTTCTTTCCCCCCCCTCTTTTTATCTCTCTTTCTACATCACTCTCTTTCTCTCTTCTTTCCTCCCCCTCTTTTTATCTCTCTTTCTACATCACTCTCTTTCTCTCTTCTTTCCTCCCCCTCTTTTTATCTCTCTTTCTCCATCACTCTCTTTCTCTCTTCTTTTCTCCCCCTCTTTTTATCTCTCTTTCTACATCACTCTCTTTCTCTCTTCTTTCCTCCCCCTCTTTTTATCTCTCTTTCTCCATCACTCTCTTTCTCTCTTCTTTCCTCCCCCTCTTTTTATCTCTCTTTCTCCTTCTCTATCACTATCTTTCTCTCTTCTTTCCTTCCCCTCTTTTTTATCTCTCTTTCTCCTTCTCTATCACTATCTTTCTCTCTTCTTTCCTTCCCCTCTTTTTTATCTCTCTTTCTCCTTCTCTATCACTATCTTTCTCTCTTCTTTCCTTCCCCTCTTTTTTATCTCTCTTTCTCCTTCTCTATCACTATCTTTCTCTCTTCTTTCCTTCCCCTCTTTTTTATCTCTCTTTCTCCTTCTCTATCACTATCTTTCTCTCTTCTTTCCTTCCCCTCTTTTTTATCTCTCTGTCTCCTTCTCTATCACTCTCTTTCTCTCTTCTTTCCTCCCCCTCTTTTTATCTCTCTTTCTCCATCACTCTCTTTCTCTCTTCTTTCCTCCCCCTCTTTTTATCTCTCTTTCTACATCACTCTCTTTCTCTCTTCTTTCCTCCCCCTCTTTTTATCTCTCTTTCTACATCACTCTTTTTCTCTCTTCTTTCCTCCCCCTCTTTTTATCTCTCTTTCTCCATCACTCTCTTTCTCTCTTCTTTCCTCCCCCTCTTTTTATCTCTCTTTCTACATCACTCTCTTTCTCTCTTCTTTCCTCCCCCTCTTTTTATCTCTCTTTCTACATCACTCTCTTTCTCTCTTCTTTCCTCCCCCTCTTTTTATCTCTCTTTCTCCATCACTCTCTTTCTCTCTTCTTTCCTCCCCCTCTTTTTATCTCTCTTTCTACATCACTCTCTTTCTCTCTTCTTTCCTCCCCCTCTTTTTATCTCTCTTTCTCCATCACTCTCTTTCTCTCTACTTTCCTCCCCCTCTTTTTATCTCTCTTTCTACATCACTCTCTTTGTCTCTTCTTTCCTCCCCCTCTTTTTATCTCTCTTTCTCCATCACTCTCTTTCTCTCTTCTTTCCTCCCCCTCTTTTTATCTCTCTTTCTCCATCACTCTCTTTCTCTCTTCTTTCCTCCCCCTCTTTTTATCTCTCTTTCTCCATCACTCTCTTTCTCTCTTCTTTCCTCCCCTCTTTATTATCTCTCTTTCTCCATCACTCTCTTTCTCTCTTCTTTCCTCCCCTCTTTATTATCTCTCTTTCTACTTCTCTGTCACTTACTAGGTCTGTTAAAAAGCCAGCTGAAACATGAGATCCCAAGTTCAAGTATTTCATGGTTTATGTATCGTTTTTTATTGTAAGGAGACAACAAAAAGGTGGCTTTCGTGCGTGTTTCTGGCACTGCGCCAACTCTGAACAAGCTGAAGCACGAACTCAGAAATGGCGTCAATCTCATGGGAAGCGGACCGGTTCAGGTTATCTTTCTTCAATCTTTAGTGAAAGTAGTTTTATTGAGTTCTGCCATCCGAGAAGTTTTTATGTAGAAAAAAAGCGTAGGTACACTCTGCCAACTGGCATAATTATTCTCAAGGGCGTCCGACCAAGTGATCTCAACAACTAACATGGGGTTAAACTTTTGAAAAACTTTTTTTCAGTAAAAAGTGAGAAAAGATTTTATTGATTGGATTCAGTAGTTTTGTCAGCTGCTATTCAGCCGGAACGGGTTTTCTGAGATGAGAAAAACGATGTATTTGAATTCAGACATTTCAGAAAAACAAACTTGGGCGATCGACCTATTGAAAAATCTAGACCTATTCTTCTTCTTCTTCTTCCTCGCGCTTGTTCCCGCCTCGCGGCAGGGTACGCGCTCCCCTGAGATGCAGGACAGACCTATCCTGGTAGAACCAGTGGCTGCCTGCTAGATCACTGCTAGTGTGATTAGCAGCAGTGGGGAGAGTCAGATTCGTGCATGAGCACTACCAACATTTCTTAACCCCCTTGGTTTGGGTGGATCTGTCCGGGGTGGGAGTCGAACTCGGAACTCTTCGCACAATGGTCTATCACACTACCACTATGCCACGCCCGGACTATTCTATCTATGATAAAAAGTAATAATAGTCAGGTGGCGGCTCCTTCAGAAGAGAGAAGAGAGCGAGTCCGTTCAAGCGAGGGAATCAATATTTTCCATATTTTTTGAATGATCATATTGTGAATTAAAATCCGATTCCATTTCGGTGTATATCACAAAATGAGTCATGATCGTTTAGGTTGGCACTTTGTTCGAAGCAAATATCGACGCTGAAGTGAAGTTTTTGGCCCACACGGGCATAGTGGGGTGCGGGTGGGTGGAGATCCCGCCAGGAGAAGGTGAAGTGCAGACGGAAAGAGAAGCTATCACCAGTGCTCAGATTGAAGTCAGTTCTCAATAAAAAACGGCTTTCGCACACGCCGGGGTTCCAAGAGAGGAACTCTGCAAGTTTCATGATTAATTACTTTTGATAGTAAATGTTCATATTATACGATCTAATTCTTGTAACCATGTACATATAACGAAAAAATTGTATTGAGTGTGAAACCACTTCGGTTAAAATATTCAGAACTAGATTTCATGGCAATGAGTTTTCAAAATTTTTGAGCATCAGGTCTGTTATCATCAGAGGCCGGTTGCAAGACGTTTGTTCGATCAAAGTTGTGGTTTGTTCGACCACTTTGGGTATTGTTTTCCATTTTGAACTTTAAATAGAGTTTTTAGTCTATTTCACCATGCTTTTTGAGATATATGTTTGACCCTAAGTAATAGTGTTACCGTAGTTTACCTATTCGAGTCCCGTTTCATTACAATTACAAAAGCATATTCGACGTTATCGCGAATATTGGTCATGTCATTGATTATTGACCTTTCTTTTTTGAATAAAAGTTCTTAATAAATTGTTAAACACGAAAAAGGTTGAGGGGGCCCATCATCAGTGGAGGGGGTTGAGGGGGCCCATCACCAGTGTGGCGCGGTTATTTTTCAGAAAGCATTGTTTTGTTTTTTTGATAAACGGAAGTCATATTTCTTTGAAAATTAAACTACCTTAGTTTTTCGGCAAAAAGACAAATTTTGACAAAAAGACAAATTTCGACAAGTAGAAGCCTCTTCCGATCCAAAAGTCACGAATTTCGCGATTCATATCTTACTAAAAGAAATATTTTTGTGAAAAAAAGGTAAAAAAGAGAAAATCCATCTTGAAATTAATTCGAAAAACTACAAAAAAAGAAATGTTTTTGTACGAAAACGATCAGAAAATTTTTCACAGTCTTTTTTGTGAGAAAACAAAAAAGGAAAAGGGAAAAAAGGTTTTGAAAGTGCTTGGTAAAACTGTTTTCCTGACTGTTATCCTGGGGTACCCTAGGATGACAAATTCGTACAAAAGATCGGTCAGGAAAACCAAAGTTGAAAAACCAAAAGTTTCTTGCAACGCAAACAACGAGAAAAACCAAATACTTTGGTCCGAACAACACTTTTGTGCGTACAAAAGATGTTCTTGCAACCGGCCTCATGATGAGGCAAAGTGGGGGAAGGCGAGTGGGAGAAATTTTAATCATGTGTTTACCTCTGCGACAAACTTCTTCTAGAAATTTTTAGAGACTCCACCTCTTCTGAAATAACTTGAAATTTTAATCGATCAGTACTTTATATATGGGCATCTAGAGTATAGCGACTCCGCAATCTGCAGACATATATATATATATATTTATTTATTCATATAGATGAAAATTACTTAATCCGTCTCTTCAGATTCGCATCCCCTACAAGAAGCTCATAGTCCACGCTCCAGAAGGGGAGTGGGCGGACATCGCTCCCTTGCGGACTCTTTCCTTCGACATTGAGTGCATGGGAAGAAAAGGAGTCTTCCCGGAAGCCTCCCAAGACCCCGTCATACAAATCGCCAATATGGTCAAGATTGGTGAGGATGAACTGTTGTGAGGAAAGAAATAGGAAAGGAACGGAAGAGTTTTATCGATTCGAGTTGATAGGAAACTTGATATTGAGCTCAATTCAACTGACGTGTAGCTATGTCATCCTTTGATTGGAGGTAACATCATCTGAGAAAATCGTGACTGTTTAGCTGAAGTATTGATGGGCCAGCAGTCTAATCTATACGCATTTCATGCTGATTCCATAGGATCAGTCTAATCTATGCGCTTTTCATGCTGTTTCCATAGGATTGCGTTACTGTATGAAAGAAGTTCTTTTCCAGAAGGCAAATCAGAGCCGTTTATTCGAAACTGCTTTGTCCTCGGAACTTGCGGGGCGGTGATAGGATCTGATGTGATAGAATGCACCTCCGAAAAAGAGTTACTCGAGAAATGGGCCGAGTCAGTTGTTATAGCCTTTGTAGATGTGAAAAAATTGAGATCCATTGATTTTATTTCTAAATAATATACCCAAAATTAACAAAACATGAATGTTTTTCTTGTACTTTGACTTCAATCCAAAAGTTGAACATATATGACGCTGCCGTTTTGATTTTTTGCCATAAAAACACTTTTCGATTATTTTTGTTTGTTGTATGACCATAGGTAAAATATGTCTTGATTTTTCAATAGGCCGAACGCTTAAGAAGGTTGAAGTTTCATTTTTAAATTTTTGAAACCATTCGAGGATGAAGAATTTGTGCTGAGTTAAACGCATCGGATTGAGAATCCAGTAGACGATACACTATTATCTGTGTCTTGCCTTGTTGATGCGTTGTTAAGAAGAATGAGACTTCGAACGTTTAGCTTTATAAAAGCATCGTCAGCGAATGGAATCACCAAATAATGGTGATACAGCCAGAAGAGGTGGCTGTGATAGTGAACACAATATAAAAACCACCGAAGAAATAATAAACATTCGAGGATGATTTATGGGCCATAAATTATGGCTTGGTAATTCAGTGAAAATATGACAATTGCTGTAATTACAAGATTGTTATCTGACGCTGCCATCAAAATAGCGTTATTTTATGGTGAATGGCCCAATTGCATTGGAAAGCTCCTTCGTCAGTGGCAGAAGAAACCATAAAATAACGCTATTTTGATGGCAGCGTCAGATAAAAATCTTGTAATTATAGCAATTGTCATATTTTCACTGACTTACCATGAAATTATGGGTTTTTATGGTCAAATAAAGTAATTTGTGGCACGTGCCATACTTTTTCCGCTTTTTTGGAAAATCTGTCATATAACAAACAAAAATCATCAAAAGTATATTCATGGCAAAAAATCAAAACGGCAGCGTCATATATGTACAAAAAATAAATTTTCTACAAAGTTTAGTGCATTGGATGACGAGGGGGGGGGGGGCAGTTTTAATGTTGATATCCAGTCAAGCATATTATTTATAGTTTCCTAGTTGAAACAATTGAACCTACTAGTAAACTAAGAACATTGTTTTGAATTGAGTTGTTAAGAAGTAGTAAAATCTGTTTTGATTATTCAATAGGTCGACCGCCTGGGCAGGTTAAAAGTTTCACTTTTAACTCTACGAAACCGGTTGAGGCTGAGTTATGGATAACGGAACGTTCTATTTATGTAGAAAAGTGAAGATTTTTTCTTTCAATTCTAACTGTGAAAACTATGATACATTCATTTTGAGTGAAGGAGAGGGTCGGTAGGTCGGTCGCCCTAGAATTTTTTGTTGTTTCCAGATAGCAGTTTACCTATGAGTAAAATTCATCAGCTTCATCGTGATTGTTGTTAAAATATCGAAGTGTAAAAAATTGGAAATACAATTGAATTGTACAGAATTAATAGAAAATTTGTAGGTTCGTCCGAGCAGTTGATCCGGATATTTTGACGGGCTACAATATTCTCAACTTTGATCTACCGTATATCTTGGAACGGGCCAAGGTGCTGAAATTACCAAAAGTAAGTTTACAGTTACAAGCTCATTTCCACAGATCAGTTTGTTTATCTTTAAGTAGTTGAAAAGTGAATATAAAACAAGTGTCACAAAGGTATTGTTAAGTTATTATAATATATTTTGCGGAAGATTGGCTCCATTTAAACATTCCACCCGTTCATGGTATAGTTCACATTTTTCCACAACTTCGAGTGATGTAAATTGTACTGAGTTGAATACCGTAATGTGATGACTATCTTAATGCAGGTAGCGCTTCTCGGGAGAGAACGGGATCGAGCATCCTCCGTGCGGGAGGCGGCGTTATCTTCGAAGCAGATGGGCAGTCGGGTGAACAAGAGCATTGACATTCACGGAAGAGTCATTTTCGACGTCCTACAGGTATTTAATTTTCGACGCGTTATTTTGTTTTCCTTTTTCAAATGCTCATCTAAATTATTAAAAAATCTATGTCATTCTTCATCTGATAAACTCGCTTAAATTCCGTAAAGTTCTCATGTAAACCGAGGACTCGGCCTGAACTTATTTTAACCAAAAACTTGATCCCAGTGTTTTTCTCTTGCTTTGATCATAATTCTAGTAATCATAATATAAGTTGAACAGGTTGTCTTGCGTGACTACAAACTACGAAGTTACACTCTCAACTCAGTCTCGTATCATTTCCTGAGTGAACAGAAAGAGGATGTGGAGCATTCCAACATCCCAGACCTACAGACTGGAGACGATCAGAGCAGAAGGAGGTCTCTTCATTCTTGAATCATCATTCTTGTTTGTCTACTTGCGAAGAGTGATGATTTTCTTATTTACTACAGATGGATTAGACTGAGAGAGTAATTCTTTTGTTCAGATTGGCCATTTACTGCATGAAAGATGCGGCGTTGCCACTTCGTTTGCTGGATAAATTGATGAGTGTGATCAATTACATAGAGATGGCGAGAGTGACAGGGGTTCCTCTCAACTTCTTGCTCACCAGAGGACAGCAGATCAAGGTATTCAGAGGGACGCCCCCCCCCGTTCCCTATCATTGATGAGTGTGATCAATTACATAGAGATGGCGAGAGTGACAGGGGTTCCTCTCAACTTCTTGCTCACCAGAGGACAGCAGATCAAGGTATTCAGAGGGACGCCCCCCCCGTTCCCTATCATTGATGAGTGTGATCAATTACATAGAGATGGCGAGAGTGACAGGGGTTCCTCTCAACTTCTTGCTCACCAGAGGACAGCAGATCAAGGTATTCAGAGGGACGCCCCGCCCCGTTCCCTATCATTGATGAGTGTGATCAATTACATAGAGATGGCGAGAGTGACAGGGGTTCCTCTCAACTTCTTGCTCACCAGAGGACAGCAGATCAAGGTATTCAGAGGGACGCCCCCCCCGTTCCCTATCATTGATGAGTGTGATCAATTACATAGAGATGGCGAGAGTGACAGGGGTTCCTCTCAACTTCTTGCTCACCAGAGGACAGCAGATCAAGGTATTCAGAGGGACGCCCCCACCCGTTCCCTATCATTGATGAGTGTGATCAATTACATAGAGATGGCGAGAGTGACAGGGGTTCCTCTCAACTTCTTGCTCACCAGAGGACAGCAGATCAAGGTATTCAGAGGGACGCCCCCCCGTTCCCTATCATTGATGAGTGTGATCAATTACATAGAGATGGCGAGAGTGACAGGGGTTCCTCTCAACTTCTTGCTCACCAGAGGACAGCAGATCAAGGTATTCAGAGGGACGCCCCCCCCCCGTTCCCTATCATTGATGAGTGTGATCAATTACATAGAGATGGCGAGAGTGACAGGGGTTCCTCTCAACTTCTTGCTCACCAGAGGACAGCAGATCAAGGTATTCAGAGGGACGCCCCCCCCCCGTTCCCTATCATTGATGAGTGTGATCAATTACATAGAGATGGCGAGAGTGACAGGGGTTCCTCTCAACTTCTTGCTCACCAGAGGACAGCAGATCAAGGTATTCAGAGGGACGCCCCCCCGTTCCCTATCATTGATGAGTGTAATCAATTACATAGAGATGACGAGAGTGACAGGGGTTCCTCTCAACTTCTTGCTCACCAGAGGACAGCAGATCAAGGTATTCAGAGGGACGCCCCCCCCCGTTCCCTATCATTGATGAGTGTGATAAATTACATAGAGATGGCGAGAGTGACAGGGGTTCCTCTCAACTTCTTGCTCACCAGAGGACAGCAGATCAAGGTATTCAGAGGGACGCCCCCCCCCGTTCCCTATCATTGATGAGTGTGATCAATTACATAGAGATGGCGAGAGTGACAGGGGTTCCTCTCAACTTCTTGCTCACCAGAGGACAGCAGATCAAGGTATTCAGAGGGACTCCCCCCCCGTTCCCTATCATTGATGAGTGTGATCAATTACATAGAGATGGCGAGAGTGACAGGGGTTCCTCTCAACTTCTTGCTCACCAGAGGACAGCAGATCAAGGTATTCAGAGGGACGCCCCCCCCGTTCCCTATCATTGATGAGTGTGATCAATTACATAGAGATGGCGAGAGTGACAGGGGTTCCTCTCAACTTCTTGCTCACCAGAGGACAGCAGATCAAGGTATTCAGAGGGACGCCCCCCCCGTTCCCTATCATTGATGAGTGTGATCAATTACATAGAGATGGCGAGAGTGACAGGGGTTCCTCTCAACTTCTTGCTCACCAGAGGACAGCAGATCAAGGTATTCAGAGGGACGCCCCCCCCGTTCCCTATCATTGATGAGTGTGATCAATTACATAGAGATGGCGAGAGTGACAGGGGTTCCTCTCAACTTCT
Organism: Allodiplogaster pararmata; assembly: GCA_964056735.1. Classification (NCBI taxonomy): domain Eukaryota; kingdom Metazoa; phylum Nematoda; class Chromadorea; order Rhabditida; family Diplogasteridae; genus Allodiplogaster; species Allodiplogaster pararmata. The sequence continues at coordinate 43,439,341 of OZ057406.1, forward strand.
TGCTCACCAGAGGACAGCAGATCAAGGTATTCAGAGGGACGCCCCCCCCCGTTCCCTATCATTGATGAGTGTGATCAATTACATAGAGATGGCGAGAGTGACAGGGGTTCCTCTCAACTTCTTGCTCACCAGAGGACAGCAGATCAAGGTATTCAGAGGGACGCCCCCCCCCCGTTCCCTACAACGATCCAAACATCAAAATCGTCTCTTATGCTGATGATATAACGCTATGGGCGTCAGATCCGAGCATTTCCACTGCCTCGCTACACATACGATCCGGTCTCCCACACATCGAAAAGTTCATCCACGATCGTGGACTATCTATTTCTCCTGCCAAAAGCCAGCTTCTACTCTTCACACCTTACAGCAAAGAGTACAAGACTATCCTAGATGTCTCGATCGGAGGTCAGAGCGTACCCACCGTGAATACCGCCAAAATCCTTGGAGTTACATATGATTCTATGTTCACATTCAGTCATCATGCGAAAGACATAGCAGGCCGAATGTCGCAACGTAACAATGTACTGAAGGCGCTAGCCGGCAGTACATGGGGCAACCAAAAGGAGACACTCCGTCTCACGTACAAAGCCATTTGCCAATCCATATACAGCTACGCAGCTCCAGCCTGGGCCAGCTTTCTCTCCTCCTCAGCACATACCAAAATTCAAAGAGGACAGAACAATGGCCTGCGTATCGTAACAGGAAACCATCAATTGGCCAGCGTCGACCACATACATGCTGAAGCTAAAGTTATGAGATCGAAATCGCACCTTCACATGCTATCAGCCCAATACTTGGCAAGGACCTTGAGCCAAACTCACTTCCATCACGGATTATTTCTCCAAGGACCCCCACCACGCAACATGAAAGCTGATCTTTACATCGCATGCAGAAGCACTGTTGAAAGAGCCCTGTCGGATACAGCAGAGAAGAACAACGGGAAAAACGTCGCCAACCGAGTCCACACAAACATGGTCTCAGAAGAAAAGGAAACCATCCAAGGTCCAGTCATACTGGGCGGCCGACCACCACCGGACATAAATGAAGAAGAAGTGGACCTCTCGAGAAACGCCCGCTGCACGCTGAGCCAACTTCGCTCAGGCTACAGCAGGTACACCAACCACTACTTACACCGGATCGATGACTCGATACCTGACTACTGCCCAGACTGTCTCAAAGGACCTCACGACGTGGCCCATCTCTTCAAATGCGCTAGACGTCCAACAAGACTCACGTTGGAAGATCTCTGGATGAAACCAAAAGAAGTAGCCTCATTTCTGAGACTATTGTGAAGGAAAGAAGAAGAGATGTATTTAAAAAATAAAAAAAAGAGAGGAGAGAGAGAGAGGGAGAGAGCGGGAGGTCACCTACAAGGTCGCGACGGAGGTCACCTACACGCGGTGCGACTGTGGACGACGCTACATGGCGTCGGACCCAATGGACCTCCAAAACAAAACTTCCCAATAAACATGCCAAGGACTTAGAAATTATGCTAGTAGACAGTGATCAGAAAGCCGCACTTAAAAGAATACATACTGAAACTGTTAAAAATTTCATTAGATCTTGCTCCCCTAACCCAGTTCTAGGTAAGAAACCTCCCAGAATCCATAAATCAACGAATCAACTTCCCAGGGAACAACAAATAACATTATCGCAACTACGTAGTGGCTATGCAAGTTCCCTTAACAGCTACCTACACAGAATAGGAGCTGCCCTATCACCTCTTTGCCCAAAATGTTTAGAAGAGCCACATACAACTAGTCATTTATTCTCGTGTCGCTGTGACCACACACTTTTAAGAAGTATAGATTTGTGGAATAGCCCGACGTCTGTTGTTAAGTTCTTATACCAGTGATTCCTTTCTCTCTCTCAAAAAAAAAAAAAAAAAAAAAGGGGAAAAAAAATAAATAAAAAATAAAAAAAAATTATAATAAAAAAAAATAAATAAATAAACCCCGAGAGAGAAAGAGAAATAATGTAATTAGATAAATGATGTAAGTAAGGTTATTGTTTTCTGAGCCATGTCAAAGAAGACCTCGTCTACCCAGCCGGAGACCTACGGCGGGCAATCTACAACAACAACAGGGAGAGAGCGGCCCTCCATGGCCAACTCTCTTCGACGCGAGACGTTTGCCGGCAACAACAACAACAACCCCGTTCCCTATCATTGATGAGTGTGATCAATTACATAGAGATGGCGAGAGTGACAGGGGTTCCTCTCAACTTCTTGCTCACCAGAGGACAGCAGATCAAGGTATTCAGAGGGACGCCCCCCCCGTTCCCTATCATTGATGAGTGTGATCAATTACATAGAGATGGCGAGAGTGACAGGGGTTCCTCTCAACTTCTTGCTCACCAGAGGACAGCAGATCAAGGTATTCAGAGGGACGCCCCCCCGTTCCCTATCATTGATGAGTGTGATCAATTACATAGAGATGGCGAGAGTGACAGGGGTTCCTCTCAACTTCTTGCTCACCAGAGGACAGCAGATCAAGGTATTCAGAGGGACGCCCCCCCCGTTCCCTATCATTGATGAGTGTGATCAATTACATAGAGATGGCGAGAGTGACAGGGGTTCCTCTCAACTTCTTGCTCACCAGAGGACAGCAGATCAAGGTATTCAGAGGGACGCCCCCCCCGTTCCCTATCATTGATGAGTGTGATCAATTACATAGAGATGGCGAGAGTGACAGGGGTTCCTCTCAACTTCTTGCTCACCAGAGGACAGCAGATCAAGGTATTCAGAGGGACGCCCCCCCCCCGTTCCCTATCATTGATGAGTGTGATCAATTACATAGAGATGGCGAGAGTGACAGGGGTTCCTCTCAACTTCTTGCTCACCAGAGGACAGCAGATCAAGGTATTCAGAGGGACGCCCCCCCCGTTCCCTATCATTGATGAGTGTGATCAATTACATAGAGATGGCGAGAGTGACAGGGGTTCCTCTCAACTTCTTGCTCACCAGAGGACAGCAGATCAAGGTATTCAGAGGGACGCCCCCCCCCCGTTCCCTATCATTGATGAGTGTGATCAATTACATAGAGATGGCGAGAGTGACAGGGGTTCCTCTCAACTTCTTGCTCACCAGAGGACAGCAGATCAAGGTATTCAGAGGGACGCCCCCCCCGTTCCCTATCATTGATGAGTGTGATCAATTACATAGAGATGGCGAGAGTGACAGGGGTTCCTCTCAACTTCTTGCTCACCAGAGGACAGCAGATCAAGGTATTCAGAGGGACGCCCCCCCCCCGTTCCCTATCATTGATGAGTGTGATCAATTACATAAAGATGGCGAGAGTGACAGGGGTTCCTCTCAACTTCTTGCTCACCAGAGGACATCAGATCAAGGTATTTAGAGGGACGCCCCCCCCCCCGTTCCCTATCATTGATGAGTGTGATCAATTACATAGAGATGGCGAGAGTGACAGGGGTTCCTCTCAACTTCTTCCTCACCAGAGGACAGCAGATCAAGGTATTCAGAGGGACGCCCCCCCCGTTCCCTATCATTGATGAGTGTGATCAATTACATAGAGATGGCGAGAGTGACAGGGGTTCCTCTCAACTTCTTGCTCACCAGAGGACAGCAGATCAAGGTATTCAGAGGGACGCCCCCCCCCGTTCCCTATCATTGATGAGTGTGATCAATTACATAGAGATGGCGAGAGTGACAGGGGTTCCTCTCAACTTCTTGCTCACCAGAGGACAGCAGATCAAGGTATTCAGAGGGACGCCCCCCCCCGTTCCCTATCATTGATGAGTGTGATCAATTACATAGAGATGGCGAGAGTGACAGGGGTTCCTCTCAACTTCTTGCTCACCAGAGGACAGTAGATCAAGGTATTCAGAGAGACGCCCCCCCCGTTCCCTATCATTGATGAGTGTGATCAACTACATAGAGATGGCGAGAGTGACAGGGGTTCCTCTCAACTTCTTGCTCACCAGAGGACAGCAGATCAAGGTATTCAGAGGGACGCCCCCCCCGTTCCCTATCATTGATGAGTGTGATCAATTACATAGAGATGGCGAGAGTGACAGGGGTTCCTCTCAACTTCTTGCTCACCAGAGGACAGCAGATCAAGGTATTCAGAGGGACGCCCCCCCCCCGTTCCCTATCATTGATGAGTGTGATCAATTACATAGAGATGGCGAGAGTGACAGGGGTTCCTCTCAACTTCTTGCTCACCAGAGGACAGCAGATCAAGGTATTCAGAGGGACGCCCCCCTCGTTCCCTATCATTGATGAGTGTGATCAATTACATAGAGATGGCGAGAGTGACAGGGGTTCCTCTCAACTTCTTGCTCACCAGAGGACAGCAGATCAAGGTATTCAGAGGGACGCCCCCCCCGTTCCCTATCATTGATGAGTGTGATCAATTACATAGAGATGGCGAGAGTGACAGGGGTTCCTCTCAACTTCTTGCTCACCAGAGGACAGCAGATCAAGGTATTCAGAGGGACGCCCCCCCCCGTTCCCTATCATTGATGAGTGTGATCAATTACATAGAGATGGCGAGAGTGACATGGGTTCCTATCAACTTCTTGCTCACCAGAGGACAGCAGATCAAGGTATTCAGAGGGACGCCCCCCCCCGTTCCCTATCATTGATGAGTGTGATCATTTACATAGAGATGGCGAGAGTGACAGGGGTTCCTCTCAACTTCTTGCTCACCAGAGGACAGCAGATCAAGGTATTCAGAGGGACGCCCCCCCCCCGTTCCCTATCATTGATGAGTGTGATCAATTACATAGAGATGGCGAGAGTGACATGGGTTCCTATCAACTTCTTGCTCACCAGAGGACAGCAGATCAAGGTATTCAGAGGGACGCCCCCCCCCCGTTCCCTATCATTGATGAGTGTGATCAATTACATAGAGATGGCGAGAGTGACAGGGGTTCCTCTCAACTTCTTGCTCACCAGAGGACAGCAGATCAAGGTATTCAGAGGGACGCCCCCCCCCCGTTCCCTATCATTGATGAGTGTGATCAATTACATAGAGATGGCGAGAGTGACATGGGTTCCTATCAACTTCTTGCTCACCAGAGGACAGCAGATCAAGGTATTCAGAGGGACGCCCCCCCCCGTTCCCTATCATTGATGAGTGTGATCAATTACATAGAGATGGCGAGAGTGACAGGGGTTCCTCTCAACTTCTTGCTCACCAGAGGACAGCAGATCAAGGTATTCAGAGGGACGCCCCCCCCGTTCCCTATCATTGATGAGTGTGATCAATTACATAGAGATGGCGAGAGTGACATGGGTTCCTATCAACTTCTTGCTCACCAGAGGACAGCAGATCAAGGTATTCAGAGGGACGCCCCCCCCCCCCGTTCCCTATCATTGATGAGTGTGATCAATTACATAGAGATGGCGAGAGTGACAGGGGTTCCTCTCAACTTCTTGCTCACCAGAGGACAGCAGATCAAGGTATTCAGAGGGACGCCCCCCCCGTTCCCTATCATTAATGAGTGTGATCAATTACATAGAGATGGCGAGAGTGACATGGGTTCCTATCAACTTCTTGCTCACGAGAGGACAGCAGATCAAGGTATTCAGAGGGACGCCCCCCCTCGTTCCCTATCATTGATGAGTGTGATCAATTACATAGAGATGGCGAGAGTGACAGGGGTTCCTCTCAACTTCTTGCTCACCAGAGGACAGCAGATCAAGGTATTCAGAGGGACGCCCCCCCGTTCCCTATCATTGATGAGTGTGATCAATTACATAGAGATGGCGAGAGTGACATGGGTTCCTATCAACTTCTTGCTCACCAGATGACAGCAGATCAAGGTATTCAGAGGGACGCCCCCCCCCCGTTCCCTATCATTGAAAACTTATTAAAAGGGTAATCAAGATGTCGACTGAATTGTTTCATTGGAAATAATCCTATCAAAAAAGGCATAGATTTTTTTCATGTAAGCGTTTTCAAAATAGGTTTTTTAACATGTTATTTACATGTGAGATTTTTTGTTTGAAATTTGTTCCCAGATAGTGCTCATTTAACCTGTACGAATATGATGTTCCTTTATAAATTTCAATAAAAAAAACAATTTCTTTTCAGAAAAAGTTGAAGAATGCAAATTTGAACAGACTCGCCAAGAAGTTAAACCATTTTAGAAAAGGATGGAGAAAAAGAGTTATGCAGCGTTAAATTCAAACAAAGAAGTAATTACTTTTTTCTCCTTACACTTAAAAAGTCCCATTTTTTGAATTTTATAGATCCACTAAAAATAAATTGAGTGAGTATCTCACACTAACAGATCCTCTCTATGATGCTGAGGAAATGTCGCTCCGAGAACTTCTTTCTCCCCGTCATCGATGTCAATAGCAATGAGGAACAGGGGTGACCTTTTTTTTAACTTCTTTTTCTTATCTTCACTCTCTTTCTCTCTCTCTCTATCTGTCTCTCTCTCTTTCTCTCTCTGTCTCTCTTTTTATATCTCTGTCTCTCTCTCTTTCTATCTGTCTGTCTGTCTCTCTCGTTCTCTTTCTCTTTCTCTCTCTATCTCTATGTCTATCTCTCTTTATCTATCTAATTCTCTCTCCCTCTTTCTTACTTTCTCTCTCTATTTCTCTTTCTCTCTCTCTTTCTCTCTCTGTCTCTTTCGCAGATTTCATCTTTTTCTCTTCTTCGTTTCTGGACTCATTCTAACTTCTTATACTTTGAATATCTGATTGTTGTTCGTAAATCGTTTGTCCTTCTCGGTTATTACTCATTCAAATAACCTTGCTTGCTCTATAGAACTGTCAGCGCCCATCATTTTAAAGTGTCATCTCATAGGCAAGAGAATGCTTTCGCCTGGAGCACTATACATAAATATGCCATCTGTCCTATCAAAAAGAGAAAGAGAAGAGAGACCGGGTCTGACTCCGGTAGGGGACCATAGATCACGCCCATTTTCTGTAGAGCCGATCATTAAATTTAGTGCTAATTGTCTCGCTTAACGATCTGTAATTTTATCCACTCCTCGACTTTAGTGAACAACCTTTTGAAGTTCTTATTTTTTTATGGAAGAAGGTCTTTGTCATATGAACCTTTCCATCTTATGTTAGTGTTTGGGGCTGCAAGAGAGGAGACAGCACACTGAACCCGCGGACACTCACTCTACGCTGTTTTAAAACGCATTTGAAAGGTTGAGCTAGAAATCGTAAATATTCAATAATAACGGGCGTGTTTATATAATGCTCAAGGCGTAAGCATTCTCTTGCCTCTGTTTTAGCTATGAAGGAGCGACGGTAATCGAGCCGCTGCGCGGTTTCTACAACGAGCCGATCGCGACCCTGGACTTTGCCTCCCTCTACCCTTCCATCATGATTGCGCACAACTTGTGCTACACAACATTGATGAAAAGCGTTTCTTTCTACTTTTTGAGCAGAACCGAGTGAATTTTTAGAGATGAGGCAGATACGTTAAGGATGTAGACGATATCAACAATAAATTTTATTTTATTCATTACTTTATTCGATCAAGATCTAGAAAATCCTATACTTTGGCATTCGAATAAAAACCTAATGAGTCTTTGATTGATTTCTTTTTTAGGCAGTAGGGGAAGAAGGCAAAGATTACATCCGCACCCCGTCCAACAACATTTTCTGCAGCAAAGAGAGGAGAAGGGGCCTCCTTCCGGTTCGATTTTCTCTTCCTCTTCTTCTCTTTCTCCCTGGTGTTTGACCCTTCGCGCTTTGGAGTCCGTATTATCAATAATGAAAACATTTCCGATGGAAAATATACTACACCTTTTGTCTTCCAACCCTTCTTTAACCGCTCAATTCTTTTACCCGATCAAAACTGAGCAATGTGCATTTGTTCCAGATCATCCTGGAAGATATCCTCGCTGCACGCAAGAAGGCTAAAAGTGATCTGAAGAAGGAAAAAGACGAGTTCCGGAAAATGGTCTTAAACGGAAGGCAATTGGCACTGAAGGTACTGTGGAATCAAATAAACAAATCCAGAGAAATTCTTGAAGTTACCATTTCAGACCTGGCAACGGGCGCTTCTACTCACTGGATATGGTTGCAGATCTCGGCGAACTCAGTGTACGGCTTTACGGGAGCGACAGTGGGGAAGCTGCCGTGTCTGGAGATCTCGCAATCAGTTACGGCCTTTGGGAGGCAAATGATCGACTGCACGAAGAAGAGCGTCGAAGAGACTTACAAGAAAGGAGCTCTCGATGGGAAATGCCCGCAAGACGCCGTGGTCAGGAAGTTTCCAAGGGTCTGCTTCCATAGAAATTCTTAGCAAGCGCAAAATGTGTAAATCACAAAAGACTAATAATGAGGGAAGAGCATTGTAAACATGAGCTGAAACATGGTGGATGAAACTGAGAATGAAGATGACTATCTTTTCAGGAGTAGCATAGTACATACTACGGGGTGGAAAACAAACGAAGCTCGCTTCAGACTCCCAATCGAGAAGCTATTAGGTTCTGTAAAAAGTTCTTGCGGTTTTCAACCGTTTACTTTAAACAATCATAGCTCAGCTCAGAGATAACTTTATCAATCGAAATATAAACCATCGGAATCAACACATTTTTTTCAACGAGAAACGAGTTTATTCATGCTGGTAGTATAGAAATCAGGAGTTGTGGAGGCGATGAAACCGTTGAAGGCATTTTTAGCGTCGTCATGGTTTTTGAAGCATTTCTCTTGCAGGAAGTTTTCCAGGTGCTTGAAAAAGTGGTAGTCGGTAGGGGAGAGATCAGGTGAGTATGGTGGATGAGGCAGAGTCTCGTACCCCAATTTGTTCAGCTTTCGGAGGATTGTTTGTGCGACATCGTGCTTTTTTGAGCCATTTGTCGAGCTTTTCGACTTCCCAATCTCTTTCAGGTCGTTGGAAACTGTCTTAGGTGTTACACCCAACTCTTCAGCCAGCAAGCTCTTGAACAGTTGTGCGTGTATTGGCTTCGACTAAGACTCTCAGATGGTCGTTGTCAACATCACAAGGCCGACCAATGCGGTCCTTATCTTCGAGGCTCTCGTCACCACTGCGGGATTTATGGAACCTCCATTGTGCCGTACGTTCGTTAGTGGATTGTTGGCCAAAGGCATCGTTGATATCACGAGCTGTCTCTCTCGGCAGCTTTTCGGCCTAGCTTGAACTGGAACAAGAAAATCGTGCGAATTTGCCTCTTGTCTATGCTATTATCGAAGACCTGAAAAAGAGACCAAATTAATTTTTCATTCCCGAAAACCAATGTCACGATTAGATAGAGCGAAAAACGGGCTACATAGTGATATACATATAATACCACCGGTTCATAACGAAACTTTTATTGAAAATGAATCATTCATTTAGCAAGTAACAAAAACCGCCAGAACGTTTTACACAACCTAATAGCATTGATTGGGAGCTCAACATTTGCTTATGTTTCGGGAAAGTCATACAATTGATATGGATTTGAAGATTTTGTTGTATGTAGTTGTAAGTGAAGGTGCTCGGTTGTCTCGACAGGTTGTCTATGGAGACACGGACTCCGTCATGGTCAAGTTTGGCGTGAAAACAGTGGCGGAAGCGATGGAAATAGGTTTGGAGGCAGCGAATGAAGTCAGCAAGAACTTTCTGCCGCCCATCAAGCTGGAATTCGAGAAGGTGACAACAAAACTATACTATTCATTCGAAACGCACTCAGTAAGTATGAATGAGTTTGTGTAAAAAAATTATATTTCTGAAGTTTCTATTTTATATGCTCAGCATGTCTTCTATAATTTAGGTCAAAAAGGGATAGGACATATTCATTCATTCATTTATTCCTTGTATACATAATCACACAGAGGATGTTATCGCATTTGCGTAAAGGCAAGCATGTGAGAATAGAATCGGGTTGAATTCACAGAAAATAAATTGCAAAATTTCACAGTAATTCTAGTTTGTGACTGAGATAAAAATAAACAACAAAAAAAGGATATAAAAATGAGTCAATGTAACTGAAATATAATTTCACAGGTAAAATTGAGCATTAGTGAAAAAATTAGGAGAGACGCAGCTTTGAGCTCGGAACAATGATTTCGAGTGGTAAAAGCAAAACTGAGGACTTGAAGGCATCAGAAGAAGTGAGAGATACCATTTCAGATGGTAGAGAATTCCAAGTATCTATACATCTTGATACACAAGTAGAATGACCACTTGGTAGTTTGAAAGGTAGAATAATCCTGAGAGAATGGGAGCTCCTATGGGTGTAAGGCGAAGGATGTATTTTGAGAAGGTTAGTGTAATCAAGCGAAGTGTTACCATGCACAATTTTATGAACAAAACAGAGATCCATAACATTTCGCCTATATTCTAAGGTAGTGAGTGACAAAGTACTTAATCGAGAGAGATTGTCACTGGAAGGAAAACCGGCTCTGGCAAATACCCGTCTGGAAAACAGTCTCTGTACTTTTTCAATTGCATTGATGAGTCCTATGGCAGTAGGTGACCAAAGCTCACAACCGTAATCGAGCAAAGGAAGAACATAAGTTTTGTAGGCTCTTAAAAACACAGGAACAGAAGAGGTCTTGAAGCTGCGAAAAAGAATGTTCATAGTCATGTTCGCTTTCAATATAACTTGTTTCACATGGTCAGAGAACGACAGGGAATTGGAGAACAAGATTCCCAAATCTTTAACAATATCAACTGACGACATGTCTTTCATAAATTGCTTTTTTTTGGAATTTCTCTAAATGAAACTCATATTATTCAAACTGAATTAACGAGTGACTTAAAACATGAATTTGAGAATAGTCATGGTGTTGAAGGGGAACAGAAGAGAAAAACTGAAATAGGAAAAAAAAAGAGATGTGAGAGTATATTGTGTAGGGTGTCATAAATTTAAGTTTCAATTCTGATAATATTAAAACTAACAGTAATGATAATTATAATACAAAAAATTTAACTTGAATGATTTCTGTTCTCATTGAATTCCCACAGGTTTATTATCCGTATCTTCTCATCAACAAAAAGCGCTATGCAGGCCTTTACTGGACGAGGCCTGAGAAGCACGACAAAATGGACTGCAAGGTCACTTTTCACTAAGTGGTCGAATGCTTTCCATTTGAGGGTGGAATTTATCTAGAAGTCATTCGGATTTGTTCGGTTGCAAGTCATCGAGTGATCTTTAGTATCATTAAGTTTTCAGAGTCTTGAGAGAAACTGATAAGGCTGATACAGAGAGTAAGAATGAGAAAAAGTTGAAGAGAGATTCTCAACAACGACAAAGACATCTTAGACGCGATCCTTTTTGACAACAAATCAAATTCTGTTATGAGATGTGAAGTGCGAATTGATGTGAAAAAAGTTAGTACTTCTCTGCAGGGTCTGGAGACAGTGCGGCGAGACAACTGCCCGCTGGTAGCCAAGGTACTCGGGACTTGTCTAGAGAAGCTGCTCGCTGAGAGGAATGCCGCCGGTGCCCTTGAGTACGCAAAGAAGGTCCTTGAAAAGAAAAAAATAAGGTCCTAATAAGGGACATACAACCGTCATATGCCTTTGAGAAAAACTTTTAGCTTCTTAAAATTGTTTTTTCACTGAATATATATATAACCCCACCTGAGATTGACTGCTGAACTTGACCCGCTGTGAACTCTGAGTGATACAAGTAATCTACCGGAATAGTGAGACTAAATCTTTGCTCAAACCGGCTGTTCAGAGAGCCGTTATATTACACATAAGAGAAACGAGCATGATTAGAGTAGGCAGCCCCACCCTCCCCTCTTACAGTAAGCAGCCCCACCCTCCCCTCTTAGAGTAGGCAGCCCCGTCCTCCCCTCTTAGAGTAGGCAGCCCCGCCCTCCTCTCTTAGAGTAGGCAGCCCCGCCCTCCCCTCTTAGAGTAGGCAACCCTGCCCTTCCCTCTTAGGGTAAGCAACCCTGCCCTCCCCTCTTATATTAGGCAGCCATGTCCTCCCCTCTTAGATTAGGCAGCCCCGCCCTCCCCTCTTAGAGTAGGCAGCTCCGCCCTCCCCTCTTAGATTAGGCAGCCATGCCCTCCCCTCTTATATTAGGCAGCCCCGCCCTCCTCTCTTGGAGTAGGTAGCTCAGCCCTCCCCTCTCAGAGTAGGCAGCCCCGCCCTCCCCTCTTAGAGTAGACAACCCTGCCCTCCACTCTTAGATTAGGCTGCCCCACCTCCCCCTCTTAGAGTAGGCAGCCCCGCCCTCCCCTCTTAGAGTAGGCAGCTCCGCCCTCCGTTCTCAGCCCCGTTATCCCCTCTTACCCCTTTACCTATGTATGTCTACGCAATGAAGTCCTCGAGGTTTATAATAATTTTTTTTGTCTTAACAAATTATCGAAGCGAAAAAACCGACGCAACCAAATGACTCAGTCGTAAACAGCATATTCTTTCAAAGTATACAGAGTTTGATTGTCTAATGAGAATGTTAAGGTAATCGCTGATCTTCTTTGTAACAAAATTGACATCTCCATGCTGATCATCTCCAAGGAACTCACTAAAAGTGGAGAGGTTCTTGCCGATATTCCCCATCTTCTTTTCTTGTCTTTCTTTTTACTTGGAAAAAGAACCACTTGGGATAAGTAAGGTTTGTTAGTCATCGGTAAGATGAAGTGTGAAGCATTACTTTAAAGGCAGTCTTCAGTTATACATGTATGTTTTCAGAAAATAGAGTTGTTTTGTTACTGGAAATGTCTGAGTACATACATATTTCTTACGGTTTCTGAATAGTTTCTCTAGCACTAAAAAGAGAGAGAGAGAGAAAGAGAAAAAGCTGTGGAGGGATGAAAGCTTCGACCTTATTCGTTTTTGTCACGAGTAGGAGAACAACCTACTGGGCAAGAAACAACAGGATCTTTTTGCTAGAGAATTATTTGAAGCTCCGATCTATTCCCGATTTTAAAAGTGTAAGCTAGTTCCTATATTAACGTACAGTAGAAAAGATGAAGTCAAAGCTCAAACTCGAGATTCAAGAAATAACAATTTTGAAGCTTACAATAGCTTTACCATCATTATAATCAATTAAAAAACTATTTATTTTATCCCTGAAATGATGTAATCTGGTTGACAGAAGTACCAAGCGAAGCAGGCTCATGTGGAGCTAGCGGCTCGAATGAAGAAGAGAGATGCTGGTTCAGCCCCTCGGCTGGGGGATCGAGTCCCTTATGTCATAGGTGAGAGTGAGACTATTAGCAGGTTTTATTGATCTGAGGCTTTCATAAGAGTTTTTCATAGGGTTTCCATGTAAAAGTTTCTTGTACAGACTTTTCCAAGGGGTTAAAGTGAGAAAGCCGAAGGCAGTTCCCAGGATATGGCTGTGACTGAATAAAGCATTGGCTCAGTGTATACAGAAACGTCGTAGGCAGTTTAATTTTTTACTCGAGTTAAATCTTTTCTGATAAACAAATCATTGATTGTGTCAGAGCGCAATTGGCCCTGTTCGTCTTTCCTGCTGATCTTTTAGGCAAAACAAACGTTTCCATGTTTGCAGCTGTAATTGATTGTGCGAAATAATGAGTTTTGTGTTAAGTTTCGGCAGCGAAGAATGTACCCGCGTATGAAAAAGCAGAGGATCCGACATATGTCCTGCAGGTAATGCACTGGGCAGGCAGTCCACTTTCTGTCCTGCAGGTAATGCACTGGGCAGGCAGTCCACTATCTGTCCTGCAGGTAATGCACTGGGCAGGCAGTCCACTATCTGTCCTGCAGGTAATGCACTGGGCAGGCAGTCCACTTTCTGTCCTGCAGGTAATGCACTGGGCAGGAAGTCCACTTTCTGTCCTGCAGGTAATGCACTGGGCAGGCAGTCCACTTTCTGTCCTGCAGGTAATGCACTGGGCAGGCAGTCCACTTTCTGTCCTGCAGGTAATGCACTTGGCAAGCAGTCCACTATCTGTCCTGCAGGTAATGCACTGGGCAGGCAGTCCACTTTCTGTCCTGCAGGTAATGCACTGGGCAGGCAGTCCACTTTCTGTCCTGCAAGTAATGCATTGGGCAGGCAGTCCACATTCTGTCCTGCAGGTAATGGACTGGGCAGGCAGTCCACTTTCTGTCCTGCAGGTAATGCACTGGGCAGGCAGTCCACTATCTGTCCTGCAGGTAATGCACTGGGCAGGCAGTCCACTTTCTGTCCTGCAGGTAATGCACTGGGCATGCAGTCCACTTTCTGTCCTGCAGGTAATGCACTGGGCAGGCAGTCCACTTTCTGTCCTGCAGGTAATGCACTGGGCAGGCAGTCCACTTTCTGTCCTGCAGGTAATGCACTGGGCAGGCAGTCCACTATCTGTCCTGCAGGTATTGCACTGGGCAGGCAGTCCACTTTCTGTCCTGCAGGTAATGCACTGGGCAGGCAGTCCACTTTCTGTCCTGCAGGTAATGCACTGGGCAGGCAGTCCACTTTCTGTCCTGCAGGTAATGCACTGGGCAGGCAGTCCACTTTCTGTCCTGCAGGTAATGCACTGGGCAGGCAGTCCACTATCTGTCCTGCAGGTAATGCACTGGGCAGGCAGTCCACTTTCTGTCCTGCAGGTAATGCACTGGGCAGGCAGTCCACTATCTGTCCTGCAGGTAATGCACTGGGCAGGCAGTCCACTATCTGTCCTGCAGGTAATGCACTGGGCAGGCAGTCCACTTTCTGTCCTGCAGGTAATGCACTGGGCAGGCAGTCCACTATCTGTCCTGCAGGTAATGCACGGGGCAGGCAGTCCGCTTTCTGTCCTGCAGGTAATGCACTGGGCAGGCAGTCCACTATCTGTCCTGCAGGTAATGCACTGGGCAGGCAGTCCACTTTCTGTCCTGCAGGTAATGCACTGTGCAGGCAGTCCACTTTCTGTCCTGCAGGTAATGCACTGGGCAGGCAGTCCACTTTCTGTCCTGCAGGTAATGCACTGGGCAGGCAGTCCACTATCTGTCCTGCAGGTAATGCACGGGGCAGGCAGTCCGCTTTCTGTCCTGCAGGTAATGCACTGGGCAGGCAGTCCACTATCTGTCCTGCAGGTAATGCACTGGGCAGGCAGTCCACTTTCTGTCCTGCAGGTAATGCACTGTGCAGGCAGTCCACTTTCTGTCCTGCAGGTAATGCACTGGGCAGGCAGTCCTTTTTCTCGAAAACTTCTTTTCCATCTGATTTTTTTGAGAGAAAATCGTTGTATTTGAGATTCGTTTTGCTTTCTTTCACGTTCCGCTGCTCTTCAGAACAATATACCGATCGATACGCATCACTACCTGACTAACCAGTTGGCGAAGCCGCTTGCCAGAATATTTGAACCGATTCTTGGTGACCGCGCAGAGAAGGTGAGAAGAGGGGAGGGAATTTCACAGAAAGCATCTCCATTATTCAAAGCTCATCGACTTTCCTAAACAAAAAGGAAAATTTTCTGAAATCTCTAAGTCTTTGTTTTAGAGAAAATTTTAATCTTAGCAGAGTAGAATAGACGACGACGACCTCCTCCTCGGGTGATAATGTGAAGCATGGTTATCTGCTAGGGAAAATTCGAGAGAAACACTCAAACAAATCGAGCCTTGCAGATCCTGACGGAAGGCGAACACACTCGAGTCAGAACTATCGTGCAGTCTAAGGTCAGTAGTCTTTTAATCTTCATTTTACTCTCGCCTTCAATCTCACACCTTTCTGTGTGTTTATTTCGAATGAAATGAGAAAAATTCAAATATTGATTTTATATCGCATTTTCCAGGTTTTTTCGATTTCTTAATTCGATTTTTTTCTGAGTTAGATTTGTTTGTTTCCCTGTCTAGGATTTAGTTTTCTTCTCACAACTCTTTTAAATTTTCTTCGCCCTTATTCCCTTTCGGCCTATTTACTGGGCAAGGGCGCCTTTGATTTTAGTTGCAGTAGAACAAGTCACTGGTCACTATTAGGGTTTCAGCTGTCAGAAACGAACAAACTCTACAAACAATGTGTAACCCCACTGTTCCGGTGGTTTTTTTGGAGCTTGCATTCTTTATACTGTAGTTAAAGCTTGCATCATTTCTGCAATGGACTTTCACAGATGTAACACGCTAAATGTTTCGAATGTGCGGTATTTTTTATTTATTACGCGAAACAGATGTATCACGTGAAAAATTGATGGTGCTTGATGGGATGTATGTATAAGAAGGTGAAGGGAAGAAAACATGGTTCAAAAAGCCTAAGGAGCTTCTGATGGTAAGTAGGAGCAGAAAAATGGTGAGACGATCATTGATAGCCGTTCGGAATCAGCCATTGGAGAGGAGAGGGAGAAGGATGAATGATACGATGAAGGGGTCACAGAGCCTTCATAAGAGAGGGGAGATAAGAAGAGCCGCTCCGTAGCAGCCGTTTCTTGAGGAAAGGGAAGGGAAGAATGAGGAAAGGGAAGGGAAGAATGAAAAAAGTATTACTCTTTTGTTGAGGTCGGCGGACTTGCGGCGTTCACAAAGAAGACGAACACTTGTCTGGGCTGCAAGAGTGTCTTGAGACAGAATACTGTCAGTTCTTGCGAACAAAATTAGAAACCTTTTAATCACTTCAATAATTCAAAGAAGATATGTATCCTCACTAATGTTTTCGAAACTTCGTTGTTGTTGTTGCCCCCAATTGCAACGAGTACAGGGTGACCATAAATTACCTGGACAAATTTTTAACGCGCTCTATTGCGCGACACAGTTGACCGATCTTTGTTTTCATTTTTCCATGATAATGCTCTGAGACTGATTGTTTCTTGTTTCAAATTTCATGACTCTAGCTTTATTTGTACAGTTATGGTGAAATCAAGTCCTCTTCGTGCTGCGATCATTGCACTGCACAACTCCGGTCACACGAGAGCGGACATCGCGCGACGACTCAATGCTCCACGAACAACTGTTTACGCCACCATCGATCGTCTTCGGGAGACAGCCATTGGCAAGGACCGTGCAGGAAGAGGTTGTCCACCGACATCCGACACGCCCAGATTAGGAGCATTCTCCGGAAACGCATCGCACGTAATCCTCGACAATCCATGAGGAAGCTCGCTTCGTCGGTCGGTATCTCCCGTGAATCAACGCGACTGATAATCAAACACCGTCTCGGGATGTACCCCCACAGGATGCAGAAACGATTGGATGCTCGACAGAAGCTTCTTCGACATCAACGGTGCAAAGAACTGTTGCAACGATGTGCGCGGGCCGAGCATTTCCGTACGCTATGGACTGCTGAAAAAATATTCACCATTGAGATGTCGGTGAATTCTCAAAACGACAGAATACTTGCTCACGATCGTAATGGAGCAGCTGAGCATGGAATCACAGTCGGAAGACGCAGCCACTACAAGTACCTCATGGTTCGAGGAGGTGTTTGCGCAACGGGCAAAACGCCGTTGGTTTTGGTCGACCCTGGTGTGAAGATAGATGCCAACTTCTACGTAAAGAAGATCCTCGAAGACGTGGTAGAGCCCTAGAGTAGGACACACTATAAAGGAGCTGATTGGACCTTTCAACAGGACTCGGCACCTGCCCACAAGTCCAAAATCGCACAAGAGTGGTTGCGCGCACACACCCCTTGTGCAGTGCAATGATCGCAGCACGAAGAGGACTTGATTTCACCATAACTGTACAAATAAAGGCAAAGGTTGGAGCTAACTTCATAAGCACTTCCGAATGGCCATCGAATTCCTCCGACATCAGCCCGCTCGACTTCAGCGTCTGAAGCGTCATGCAGGCAAAGGTTGGAGCTATCCACCACACTCTCGATTATCTGCGTGCCGCCCTTCTGAAGGCATGGGACGAACTCGACAACGACTACCTGCGGTCACTGGCATGTGGAGACGAGCGTCGTCTCAAGGCATGCGTTCGCGCTAGGGGCGGCCATATCGAACATGATTGTGCATAACTGTTGGTTATGTATTGTGATAAAGTATGTTATGATACCAAGATATGAATTTCTTTTTGAAAGGAAATACAGACATTTACATTTGTCCAGGTAATTTATGGTCACCTTGTAGTTTCAGTAGGAATTGCTAGATCAGAGACCGAGGCATGAGGCCACGATCTCTGGATCTCTCCACAGGTCCTCAGGTCGGCATCGAGGGGTGAGTGCACCGCAGCCAAGTGCATGATGTCACACATGCACTTGGTTTTTGTTATTGAGGAGACTGCAGTGTCCAGAGCGTAGTTAAGCAAGGTAGGAATGGGTTCTCCTTGGCATGCTTCTTTTCACTCGGGAGACGGTGAGAGGGGGGGGGGGTTAAGCACTCTGTTGGGCGCGCATCTGTTGATGGCTCTGGTGACGGCGTCTTTTTGTATCGCCGCGGACACTTCCTTCGTCTCCAGCACATTGGTGATGTGTGCGTTGTGCATGGCGCGTTCGAATGCGTGTGAACTGAAGCTCTTAAAGTTAACTTCGTCAAAGTATTCCCCGATGGTGGGCGAACTTAGAGATAAAATGAAATAGACATCTGCAACTTGCATCAAGCTAATTTTTGAGAACATCGTTAAAAAAGCGTGGCGACAAAAAAAAGCGTATTTTTGAATGTGGATAAAGATGAAGTAGTCTGATAGTGGTAATTGAGGACGCGGCTCTGTGTCCGCATTGCCTCGGGCGGGAAGCGGAAGTGTATGCGACGCGACTAAAGTCACTCAACGCGGCAGGCAGAGGATTCTGCAGACTGTGGACAGAGTGTCAGAACTGCGCCAAGACAATGCACGAAAAGGTTTTCAAAGTATTCCTTTTAAGATTATTTTTCCCATTTTTGATATGACAGTGAATACTTGAGCAGGAAAGTCATCGTATCAATCATATTAGTAAAACAAAAAATGGTGTGAAGTTGAGATTTCTCGAGCTAACCGTGTTTTCATTGAAGGTGAACTGCAGTGCGCGAGATTGTCCCTTGTACTACCGGAGGGAAAAGGTGAGGGGAGAGCTCAACGAAGCCTTTCGCACCATAATCCGCTTCGGGAAACCCGAGTTGGACTCATGAGACGAAACTACGAATTATGTTAATCACTCATTGTGTCCATGCAAGTTAACACGATGAAAAATCTGTCAAAATGTTCTTTGATTCTCCAGAATTACTGAAAATATCGGCAACTTTCCGTTCTTTTCGGAGGGATTTGTATCATCTCACTGGTTAGCAACTTGTGAACATTTCAACAAAATATTTTTTGCGTGTGTTTTATTTCACAAACCTTTATCAAGTTTATCATTGAGTAAATGTCGATTGATAATTGTGAGAGATCTCTGAATTATTTATCCTTGTAAATGCGAGATCTCCGCTCACAGTTACTTTATGTACATTCCTCATGGTTCGCCGATGTTTAAATAAATGATTGATTAAATCGTGAATTTAATCAATTCGAATCAAAAAGATCGGTTGTTTTCCAAGTTACAATCTACTTGTACGCACATTATCAATACAAGGGATAGCGACTTGGATACTGAAGCCCGTGCAAAAAAAGTTATTTACAGTTTTAAAGTTAGTTTGGCTCAGGTAATTGTGCATAAAGTTTAGCTTTTGGCAAGCGAAAAATCATCATTTTGGCAAGCGAATTGAATCGTATTTTGCAACCTGGATAGGCTTAAAATACTTTATCTTGACTTACAGCTTGATTGATGCCCTTAGAGCATCCGGCGAGAGTTGATCGTCTTTAGGCCTTTAAATTGGTGAATTTCAAGCAATATGTTGGCATACTATCCGTTTAAACACTAAACATGTGTGAGTGTTTGAACTGAAGCATCCTAGTAGATTCGGCTCACAAATCTTATTTGGCTGATTAGCCTTTCTTTCTTTCTCTCGCCGAGCCAACGATTGGGCAGCTCAATGATAAGGGTGGTGAACTGAGGAACCTAAGTTAGATTTGAGAAAAAAGTTCACAAAAAGACCTTTTTATGCGTACAAGAGCGAATGATGTTGTTTGAGTAGACTGACTCGTAGCGTTCAAAGCTGTACAACTCGGCTGAAGACCTATGAAAAACTTGTTTGAGTAGACTGACTCGTAGCGTTCAAAGCTGTACAACTCGGCTGAAGACCTATGAAAAACTTGTTTGAGTAGACTGACTCGTAGCGTTCAAAGCTGTACAACTCGGCTGAAGACCTATGAAAAACTTGTTTGAGTAGACTGACTCGTAGCGTTCAAAGCTGTACAACTCGGCTGAAGACCTATGAAAAACTTGTTTGAGTAGACTGACTCGTAGCGTTCAAAGCTGTACAACTCGGCTGAAGACCTTTGAAAAACTTGTTTGAGTAGACTGACTCGTAGCGTTCAAAGCTGTACAACTCGGCTGAAGACCTATGAAAAACTTGTTTGAGTAGACTGACTCGTAGCGTTCAAAGCTGTACAACTCGGCTGAAGACCTATGAAAAACTTGTTTGAGTAGACTGACTCGTAGCGTTCAAAGCTGTACAACTCGGCTGAAGACCTATGAAAAACTTGTTTGAGTAGACTGACTCGTAGCGTTCAAAGCTGTACAACTCGGCTGAAGACCTATGAAAAACTTGTTTGAGTAGACTGACTCGTAGCGTTCAAAGCTGTACAACTCGGCTGAAGACCTATGAAAAACTTGTTTGAGTAGACTGACTCGTAGCGTTCAAAGCTGTACAACTCGGCTGAAGACCTATGAAAAACTTGTTTGAGTAGACTGACTCGTAGCGTTCAAAGCTGTACAACTCGACTGAAGACCTATGAAAAACTTGCGGAAACATCCACGGGTTAGACATGTACAGGAAAGAAGAGAAAGGGACTGGATTGGTTGAGTGGCTGGTTTGAATGGGTAGCGGCAGCCAGAAAGACAGATGCAGCGAACCATTCACGGGCTGCTGCTGCTACTCGCAGTTATCCAATCCACCGCGGCTCACCTCAATGAGTTCACCGAGTCGGAGAAGACATTCTACAAGGAGAAAGTAAAAATTATGCCCTGTTGTTCATCACTTTTGACAATGCCTTATTTTGAAATTACCAATAAACTTTTAGAAACCTCACAAATAAATATTTTTTTTAAGTTTAAAAGGAAAGTGAAGAAAGATAGAGTCATGTTTGAAAGGGTGGTGAGTGGAACTCAGCTTTGTTTTTCCAGGTGCGCAAGATGTTCTACCATGCCTACAACGGCTATCTGGAGTACGCCTACCCAATGGATGAACTTAAGCCGCTTTCTTGCGTTGGTTCGTTCCTTTCTTTTTCTAGTCAAAAATTGTGGCTCGAATGAGCATCGTATAACACCATTCCAGGTGCTCTTCAAAGCTGAAATTTTTGTATCTTTCCAATTAAATTGAGAATATTGTATTATTAAAGTCGAAAAAGGCAATCAGTCAGAAAAAAGGTTCATCCTGAAGTGAAATTAAATTTAAGGGCAAGACACTTGGGGGTCGTTCTCACTGACACTTGTTGACTCTCTCGACACACTTCTCATCATGGGCAACATCACGGAGTTCGAGAGGTATTCATTCTCTCCACAAAAAAGAAGATTTATTCGATATTTAAAAATCATAGTTGCTCTTATTGTTCGAAATTTCTTCGTTTAAAAAAAGTGACAGTTAAGCGGCCGTAACTGCTCTTGAATTGTGTAACTGGTAACGAGTTGTTACATCCGTCTCACCGTGCAACTACTCGATGGATTCATCCAAAGGGGGAAGGAGTACTGTTATAATGGGGTTGTAATCATGATTTTCATGCAGTGAACATTTTTGAGGAAAGTAGCTATTGTAGAAAGTACAGTTTGTCACCAACTTGGTAAAAAAAACTGATTTTTTTTCCGGGAGAAGGGAGTGATGAAGGCATGCTCACCGACTCTCATCATTTTTAAATCAAACTTCTCTTTTTTTAACATTTTTTTTTATTTACATATTTTTGTTTTCTAAAGAGTAGAGTTCGCTACGTTATTTAAAAGAGGTGTAGTACTCGCTAACGACTGCATCTTTGTGAGAGCATCCAAGCTTGTTCTCTCCTCCGTCCGCTGGGATGCAGATGTGAATGTGAGTGTATTCGAGACGAACATCCGCGTGGTGGGCGGTCTACTCACAGCGCACATGATGAGTGGACTCATTCCAGGTGAACTTCTATCGACAGAAAAAGTTGTTTGACGACTGGGAGAGCTTAATACGTAGGTGAGAGGGTTTAGAAAGATTCAGCAGTTAAGTATGAAAGAGATAAGGATACTTGGTGAAAGCCAGATTACCTCCTAGTGAAATATGTATGTCTATTCATACTATGTCTAGTACTCGTACTAAACTTAATCGCCCGTCGGACTTACTCACTCAAACTTGGCACTATTTTGATCATTAATCTGTTGCAGTCAGGGGTTTTTTAGTGTGAAAGAAAAAGGGACAGACGCCCGCCGAAGGCGGGAAAATTTTTTCACATAAGGGTCCCCCCTTATGATTTTTCAAACAGAAACCCGCCGAAAAAAATTCACATAAGGGTCCCCCCTTACCATTTTTCAAATAAAAAAAAATCTGTCATGACTAAATAACCCCTGGTCGCAGTTCGTAAATTACCATTTGATAATGCTTCTAAAAATTAATTAAACTTGCAACAGCAAAAGTAACTGAAAATCTCTGTAACAAGCTGCGATCGAATACGATAGAATGTACGATGGGCAGGTGCAAAGGTGGAAGAAGAGTGGCCATGCGATGGTCCACTGCTTCGTCTAGCCCACAAGATGGCATCTCGACTGCTGCCTGCATTTGACACCGTCACAGGGATGCCCTTCGGGACTGTCAACTTGAGATACGGTAATATCCGCTCGTACAGTACTTATAATTGAGCGCGGGTCTAAAATCTTTTTTCGTACACCTCGTTTCAATTCGACGGTAGTTCTTCGGCGGAATTTTATGATTGATATGTTCCTAATACAAATGGAATTCTGGGATCTTCTTCTGCCAGAAAACTCTCTGGTTAAACAAAATAGTGAGAAGCGCAATACAGTTCACTTGATTGCTCTCTGATCTTCTATAGCCGAGCTTTAACAATGCATTTAACTGTAACATGTTGAAGGTGTACACAAAGACGAGACGCCAATCACATGTACTGCTGGAGTTGGGACTTTTCTGCTCGAATTCGGCGCTCTTTCCAGGCTAACAGGTAGAAGATAAAACTACTTACCAGAGGCATCATCACTAGAATTGCCAGATTAGTATCTGAAAAGAGTTTCAAGAACTCTTGGTCCTCGTTTAGCGTAACTTTTTTGGTGTTAAGCATCGTGAAATTTCATTAGGACCACCCACCCCTTCTCGAGCAGTTTTAACCGAACGTAGGGGTTAAAAATGGGGGTAGTGCTTACAAATCTCTGATTCACCACTGCCGCATACATTTTGATTAACCAAGGGAAAACATGGATAGTTCGGCCAACTTAATTCTTCATCTCAAATCAGAGCAGCGCGTATCTTATTTTGCTGCAGAGTTTAGCGCAGAGAATAAAATTCATATGTTTTTACCTCGACAAATGTAATAAAAATGCAACTTTGGGCAGACGTTGAATTTGATTTAACATTCATAATATTTAAGTACGTAGTGTTTTCTTGTTTTGACGTGTATGAGCTTGTTTTGAGATGACGAGCAGTTCGACAAGGTTGCAATGAGAGCCGCCGAGGCCCTCTGGAAGAGCAGAAGCCCTATTGGTCTCGTTGGGAATCACATCAACGTCCAGACGGGTACAAATCTTCTTATACTTGGGTTTTCATTAGTATACAGTAGTCCAGGGCTTGTTAAATTATGATGAAACAAGAGTTGAAGGTAAATGGACGGCGACAGATGCGGGTATCGGAGCGGGGGTCGACTCTTATTTCGAGTACCTGGTGAAGGCGGCCCTTTTGCTAAGGAGACCCAAACTCATGCAGCAATTCCATGGTATGTCCTCTCTCATTTCATCCATATTCAGAAAAGTCTTTTGTTGCATCTTTTTATAGTCTGCAGGTTGCGAAAAATATCGAGCATTGTTTTGAATGAGTTGTGAGGGCACAGATTCCACATGTCAGTCATTTAAATGAATATTAGAGCATACATGCTATATGGGGAGCAATAAAATGTTTTTGTCAAATTTTAATTCACACGTGAGATAAGTTGATTTGCGAAACTTTTTTACAATAAAAAAAGGAAAAATGCTGCATGAAATGAACAAATTTCTCAAAAAAAGTAACCCAATTGAAGGCAAAACCTTGTAAATAATCGGTAACCATACAGTACTACACGATGCGATAAATCGACATGTTCGCAAGGACGACTGGTTCATGTGGGTCAGCATGCAGAAAGCTACCGTATCCCAGCCAATTTTCCAGTCACTCGAGGCTTTCTGGCCGGGACTCCTTGTAAGCTACCCTTCATTTTTCTTATATTCAGAATCCATGATTACTAGAAGTTCAGGGCAACATTAGAAACCGTCGTGAGAAGGCAAGGCTAATGAGAGAAGTCGAGGGACGTGTAGGGGGAGGATAAGGGTTGAAGCAGGGGGGGGGTCATATACGGCCTTCCATAGCCAATCACACGGAAGCAGCAGAGAAAGGGGAAAGAGGGAGAAGGGCATAAAACACTTATCTAGCAGAGGTCGAGAATTTGTCGAGTGCAGAGGAGAGATGAGTTGCAGACTCTTGTGGGTGATGTCGGAGAAGCGTCTCGCATTATGCTGCAGTACTCGGTGTTGATTGAAAAGTACGGCTTCCCGCCTGAGTTCTACAACATACCCAACCAGGAACCGGTAAAGAAATCTTCTTTCTTTCTTGATAGCAATCATCTTTTTTCAATGTTTCTCTCAAAGTAGAATATTTCGAACGCTTGTAAGCAGAAGTAATTAAAAGTGAGCTTCAATGAGCCAAGTGAACACTTAGTATTAGCATCCAACCACCGTTTTATATCTCAAAGGGTTTTCTTTTATTGATTTATAAAGGGTGAAGCTAAGTGAAGACTGCACGAGAGCATCTTCGAGCACACTCAAAGTCTTCAATATACGAAAGAGAATGTTATACTGAGTAAGTGAAATACTGATTAAGTCATTGCCTTGGTTGTGTTGTGCAGCAAGAAGGCCGAGCTGCATATCCACTGCGGCCAGAGATGGCCGAGAGTCTGATGTACCTTTACAAGGCAACTTCCGACCCGCTGTGGCTCAGAATGGGCGCCCAGATGATCAATGTATTTTTTGCTTATTTTTCTTAAATTATTTCCGAGGCAAAAGTAGAAAATTTAGTAGTTGAATATGTTGAATTTGTTGTAAGAGGATCCTACTTTGACCTTGGAGTAGGAAAACGTTAAGGAAAAGTTGCATTTCGTCTCGAGATTATATGATCTTCAAATTTTCAATATGTGAAATTCAACTTGTTCATCCATCATTCGAATGTGTATAGCTTTGCAGTCCATCGAAAGAGCGGCTAAAACACGTTGTGGCTACGCGACAATTCATAAAGTGCACCAGTATGACACCGAAGACAGGTTGGTCAGTCGGATGGGAAATGATTTGGCAGTCGGATGGAAAAAAAAATTAGAAATGATCGATAGGTGAGCAGAGGAAATGAGTAAGAAGCATGTTCTCAGAAACGCGCTCAATTAGACTTGAAAGTCGTTCAAGATGAAGAACTCTTGAAAGATGTGAATGAGATGAAAAATACATAGATGCCTATGTATGTATGAAAAAAGCTGTCTTCTAAAAATAAGTGTGAGCTACATTCTCGTGCTATGTACAGGGTGCGGCCAAAGTATGGAACGGTGGTTATTAACCATTTGTTTTTGGAAAAAAGCAAGCAAATCAACTCTTTAGTATAGAAATATTTGTTGTATACAGGTTTATTAAAAATTATGAAAAATTATTCTATTCGGCCTGCTCTTTCTCTTACAACATGTCTGAGACGATGCTCGAATGGCTGGACCGTGTCTCGCTTTTTCAGTTCATTTTCTCTGATGAAAAATTATTCAAAGTAGAAGAGGATTTCAACCCCCTAACAAACGCGTTCTTACTCACACTTCTCTGGAGGCTGATTTAAAAAAGGCAGATGCATCGAAAGAACTCAACACCCTGTTCAGGTTATGGTGTGGGGAGCAATTTGCTCCTCAGGCAAGCGTCCCTTGTTCTTCGTTGAAGAAAACGTCAAATGGATCGACATCTGTACACGGAAGAAATCTTGAAAAATGTATTGAAGTCCTGGGCAGATGCTCATTTCAAAGGAGAGAAGTATGTCTTCCAGTAAGACGGATCTCCTTCTCAGACTGCCAAATTCACTCAAGATTGGTGCGCAGCAAACCTTCCGGTCTTTTTGACAAAGTCCGGCTGGCCCGCTTCCTCTCCCGACCTGAATCCGCTGGATTACTATGTTTGGGGATATTTACAGTCCAAGGTCTGCGCTACAACTCCTGAAAATTTGAATGTTCTCAAGGCCCGCCTGGCCACAGAATGGAACAATCTTTCTGATGAATACATGCGAGACACGGTCCAGCAATTAGAGCATCGTTTCAGGCATGTTGTAAGAGAATGAGGAGGCCGAGTCGAATAATTTTTCGTAATTTTTACTAGCAATAAATATTTTTATACTAAATACTTGTTGATTCACTTGCTTTTTCTAAAAACAAATGATTGATAACCACCTTTGCATACTTTAGCCGCACCCTGTATAGTTGGAGATTCTCTCAGATGGAAGTTTGGAATAACTTGGACATGAATAGTTCCATGTATTGTTAGCTTCAAAGTGTCGCTGCAGAATGGAATCGTTCTTCCTCGCAGAAACAACAAAGTATCTCTACCTCCTCTTCGACTCACAAAATTTCATGCACAACACTCCCGAGGCGGGAGGGAAGCTCATACAAACTCACCAAGGAACCTGTGTAGTCGCAGGTACCGCATCTTGTTATGAGGGATCTTAAATGCTTTAAAAGTGATGTGCGATATTGGGGGAAACTTTCTGAATGTTTTTGTGATGCAGCGGGCGGATGGATCTATAACACGGAGGCGCACCCCCTGGATCCGGGGATGTTGCACTGCTGTTCCCAGCAGAAGAAGCACGAGAGAGTGGCCTGGAACGCATTTGTCAACTCCATCAACTTCGTACAAATTCTGGAGCACTCCGCGGGAAGACGCAGTAGGGATGCAACTATCAATATTGTTAGCCTTTTTTAATTTGAGTTTTCATGAGTGATGAGTAGATTGCTTTCATCAGAGGCAGTCATAACATCCGCCTTTCATCATTAGTCATGAGTGATGAGTAGATTGCTTTCATCAGAGGCAGTGATAACATCCGCCTTTCATCATTAGTCATGAGTGATGAGTAGATTGCTTTCATCAGAGGCAGTGATAACATCCGCCTTTCATCATTAGTCATGAGTGATGAGTAGATTGCTTTCATCAGAGGCAGTGATAACATCCGCCTTTCATCATTAGTCATGAGTGATGAGTAGATTGCTTTCATCAGAGGCAGTGATAACATCCGCCTTTCATCATTAGTCATGAGTGATGAGTAGATTGCTTTCATCAGAGGCAGTGATAACATCCGCCTTTCATCATTAGTCATGAGTGATGAGTAGATTGCTTTCATCAGAGGCAGTGATAACATCCGCCTTTCATCATTAGTCATGAGTGATGAGTAGATTGCTTTCATCAGAGGCAGTGATAACATCCGCCTTTCATCATTATTCATGAGTGATGAGTAGATTGCTTTCATCAGAGGCAGTGATAACATCCGCCTTTCATCATTAGTCATGAGTGATGAGTAGATTGCTTTCATCAGAGGCAGTGATAACATCCGCCTTTCATCATTAGTCATGAGTGATGAGTAGATTGCTTTTATCAGAGGCAGTGATAACATCCGCCTTTCATCATTAGTCATGAGTGATGAGTAGATTGCTTTCATCAGAGGCAGTCATAACATCCGCCTTTCATCATTAGTCATGAGTGATGAGTAGATTGCTTTCATCAGAGGCAGTGATAACATCCGCCTTTCATCATTAGTCATGAGTGATGAGTAGATTGCTTTCATCAGAGGCAGTGATAACATCCGCCTTTCATCATTAGTCATGAGTGATGAGTAGATTGCTTTCATCAGAGGCAGTGATAACATCCGCCTTTCATCATTAGTCATGAGTGATGAGTAGATTGCTTTCATCAGAGGCAGTGATAACATCCGCCTTTCATCATTAGTCATGAGTGATGAGTAGATTGCTTTCATCAGAGGCAGTGATAACATCCGCCTTTCATCATTAGTCATGAGTGATGAGTAGATTGCTTTCATCAGAGGCAGTGATAACATCCGCCTTTCATCATTAGTCATGAGTGATGAGTAGATTGCTTTCATCAGAGGCAGTGATAACATCCGCCTTTCATCATTAGTCATGAGTGATGAGTAGATTGCTTTCATCAGAGGCAGTGATAACATCCGCCTTTCATCATTATTCATGAGTGATGAGTAGATTGCTTTCATCAGAGGCAGTGATAACATCCGCCTTTCATCATTAGTCATGAGTGATGAGTAGATTGCTTTCATCAGAGGCAGTGATAACATCCGCCTTTCATCATTAGTCATGAGTGATGAGTAGATTGCTTTCATCAGAGGCAGTGATAACATCCGCCTTTCATCATTAGTCATGAGTGATGAGTAGATTGCTTTCATCAGAGGCAGTGATAACATCCGCCTTTCATCATTAGTCATGAGTGATGAGTAGATTGCTTTCATCAGAGGCAGTGATAACATCCGCCTTTCATCATTATTCATGAGTGATGAGTAGATTGCTTTCATCAGAGGCAGTGATAACATCCGCCTTTCATCATTAGTCATGAGTGATGAGTAGATTGCTTTCATCAGAGGCAGTGATAACATCCGCCTTTCATCATTAGTCATGAGTGATGAGTAGATTGCTTTTATCAGAGGCAGTGATAACATCCGCCTTTCATCATTAGTCATGAGATGAAGAATCATAGTATTTATGTGTCAAATGAAGTTTCTCAACGTGTCCCATTTTCCCACTCCATTGCAGCAGAGGCTAGCCGAAGAAACGTTGGATTTGAATAGGAACATTTCCTGGGACTACATCAAGAACCAGTACGGCAGTGATACGGTAGAATTTGAATTGGAGGGTGCTGGGAGTGGAGAAGACGCAGTAGAAAAAGCTGACGTGGTTAGGGTTGGTTCGACTGTGATTTTTTATCTTTTTGTCATCACATTGGATGGATGATATGGTGAATGGGAAGAAATAGAGGAAGAGACTAATTGTGACATGGTTGAGTTGTCTTCTACGAATAACGGGGTAAGGCAAGCATGATAATTGGGAGTTGTTTCAAAGCAGAAAGAAGTTCCGGGGTAACGAGTAGCAGAAGAATGAAGAGCATTTATTGAAAAAAGTTTCGGTAGAAGCCGTTCATGGAGGAGGGAGGAGAGAAGAATGTGCTCTATCAATCAGAATTTAGTTTGATAAAATTGACCTACGTTAAAACGGAAATAAAATCATTATAACATACAAATTTACTCTAAACTGTTAAACATGGTTATTATTAGATTTCACAGTCTCTAAAAGAAAATCAGAAGAGAAGCTATTATTAAAACAAAGAAGCCATAGTTTAAAAAAACTATTTTGTCAAATAATTTTAGAGTGGAAGAGGGAATTCTTAAAATTCGGTACAAGGTTTGGCTGAATACTTGTATTTCTCTTTTCTGACTGTTGTAGAAGTTTGTGGAGGAAGAAGTGGATTCTTCGGTAGAAAAGAAGGAAGAACAAGAGAACACCGACCGAACTCCATGGCGTAGGCGGAGTGCTAAAGAGGGCGTTGAGCTACCGGAGGTCTCTCTCCGCCTTGGGGTCTTCGAGGGGGGAGGGCGGAGAAAACTGTTCGACAGAGTGGAGGTAACCCGGCAGGTATGCCTCTAACCGCACTTAACATATGCTTGCTTCGCTGAATAACATATTTGCATTACACTGATTAACAATAATGAGTTTCTTTTTTTAAATTGAGTGAAAGATTCAAACTCAGTTGACTTATTATTATGAAAATTGAAGAGTTAAGGGAGAAAATATTCAAGCACTATCACTATCGATCACTGCGAATTCACAAAAGTCTGTTTCGCCCTTGCTCAGACAGACTTCTGTGCTCTCTGGGTGGGGCTCTTTAGGGAGTGTCAGAGAGTACACATACGATAAATTTGAACGACAATGTATCATGTTTAAAATATAGAATGTGTATTGATCAGAAAGTATTGCATCCTTGTCAATTCAATTGAATTTAATCCTCGCAAATACATATTGAATGTCGCTAACAAAGGAGGAATGTCGCTAATGCGAGTTTAAAAGTATCAAATACAGTAGGAAGGAGTTTTTCTGACGAGCTGGAGTTCATCTGATGGAGTGTTTGGGAGCCGAAGCGACAAATTAGGGTGGAGTGGAGAAGAAGAACGAGGATTCAGAAGAAAGAAGGCAATGGAAGTAGTGACATGTGGTTTAAAGTGAAGTCATAAAGGAAGAGGGGACGGTATTGATGGTTTCACGGGACAATTGAAGAGTGACAGTTAAAGTCATTTCATCATGTCTACAAGTCACAAAAAAGTTAAAGCGATTTTTGTCGGGAATCGAAAAGCTACCAAGAAACTCAGATGTAGTTTATAGCTGAGCTTAAGGTTATTGAAAACTTTTATTATCCTTGTTTTTTGGGAACACTAAATTTGAGATGGTAAACTGGTGTACAATGTAGAAGGAAAAGAAATTTTTTTTCATTTTCTCCGGGTACATCCTGTTCGTCAATTTATACTTTGCTGCAAAAAAGTGTTATTGCTCTTCCTAGTTTTTCTTGTTTTGTTTATTTTGTACTTGCACGCTACAGTAAAGTTCAGACCGTAAAGGAATGAGTCTAATCGATGAGATCTACAAATAAATGCACAAGAAGACTGTTGTTTTTGTTGTCTTGCCCATAGGTCCTGTCGAGGGGAGTCCTTTTGGAATAGGGATCGCACAAGAAGATTGGGATTTGGGATCGCACAAGAAGACCTTCAAATTGTTTCCACTCTGTTGAAAAACTTGTCCTTTGAATATGTGGAGCAGCATGAATGAGAAGGATGTGAAACATGCTCTTGAAAGGTGCGGGAAATGATCTCTCGAGCACACGAAATGGATGAGGACCGCCAAAGGAGCGGAGGGAGCAGTCGACGAATGTCGTCAGATCTCATCGCGGAGATATATGAGGTCGCCGCGGATAACGAGGTTAACGAGAGAAAGGCAGAGTGACAATAGAGAAAAAGATAATGATTACAGAGAGCATGGATGAAATACAGTGATTAGAGAGAAAAGGGAATAAAAACAAAGAAAGAGAAAGGATGAAAAAGAGAGCGATGAGAGGAATATACAGATAGAAAGGAGGAATACAAGAGAGATGAGAGAGAGGAAGAGGAAGGGCTATACTGGGTCCAAAAGCCTATAAGAAGTTGTAAGTTTACTCGGCAGGTGCACGTGGATAAACACTCTGCAATTGCAATATTATTCAAGGATTTATGAATTTTCGGTTTTCTTATTCAATGTAATCGTGTCGTACTAAAATGAAGAGAAATAATTCCTTGCTGATTTTTAAACTTTTACATTTCTAAACTCGGTTCGCTAGATTCCATCTTGGTCCCAGAAGTGTTTTCTTTCTTCTAACACTTCCCTGAACTGATGTGAGCATAGTAAATAGATGATTACTGAGAATTTTGAAATTTTTTTGAATCCTTTGTGCAAACTATGAATGTATTGGATTTTATTGGATTGCAGAGCAAGCCACTGGAGCATATGGAAATTGATGATATACAGAAGCTGATCCTTAGAAGACAAGCAGCCAAAGAAGTACTGGGAGTGCGGGCAGAGTGTGAAGTAAGCTTCTTCAGCTCTCTCATATATCTCATATACTCTCTTGTCCCCACTTGTTGCTGTTGTGCGATCCATCGGACTCCGATCGTCTTTCTTGATTTCTTCGCAGGAAATCGGTTATAGTAAAGGGTGGAGGAATACCGCGACCGTGACTGGATCGCTCCATAGCTCCTCAGGGGTGCAGTGCTCCGATAGAGCTGGGCAGTTGAGCAAGTGCTGTGTGGCGTGGCTTGACAGCTAGGGCATGCGTCGGCGATCGCTGGTGATATTCGGTGGCGATAGCTATTGAGGAGACTGCTGTAGCCTGAGCGAAGCTGTGCGAGGCGTGTACGTGCAAACCGGGGAGGGGGGGAGAAGTCTCTGTCTCATCGTTAGGTAGAGAGGCTCTTCCAAGTACTTGATTCGGACTGTAGCTGGATGTCGCATAGATTTTGTATGGAGTAACTTCTGAACGTCTTTAAGCGTATACTCTTTTGGAAGTATGGCTAGGGGTGGTGGAAAAAGATTACTAAGTTCGAAACATGGGTGCTGTGGGCAGGAGGAAGCTGCGAGATATTGCTCACAGAGAAGTCTGCAGTGGTGTTGTACCGGAAGCACACGTTTATCTTCGTGGAGGTGATCGACGGGCGTGATCTTAAGGCATCCTGTGGCGGCTCGTAATGCGGTGTTCTGCGTCGTTTGGAGCAACTGGATCCTGGTCTTAGACGCAATGGGAGTCCAGATAGGAGAGGCGTAGTCCATGACACTTCTGCAAATAAATATAAAACATATCCATGACAAATAAATATAAAAATAAAAAATAACAAAAGAGAGGAGAGAGAGAGTGTGGGCTTATAACGCTGGAGGGTCGAGAGCTTCAACGACTTCCTCCAGTGTCTCGCGAAGGAAGATCTACCCGTTGGGCAAGACAACAACAACAACATGACACTTCTGCCGATCGCTTTGTATGTCATAACCATTGTCTCTTCATCTTGTCTCCAACTTGTTCCTCCAAGAGCTCGTATCACGTTGTTGCGCCGACGTACTTTTGTGGCGGTATTGCGGGCATGTATTGCGAAAGATAACATGGGGTCGAAAGTGACTTCAAGAATCTTAGGTGTCTTGTTGAGCGGTAGTTGCTGACCGTGAAGTTTAACGTCCGGATGGTAGCTCACTTGTTTCGTCCAGGGAGTGAAAAGGGTGACGGTAGATTTGCTGGTTGAGACCGATAGGGAACGGGCTGTGAAAAACTCAGTCAGCGATGGCATGTAAGCGTTAAGTCGGTCTGCAAGGAGGTCGAGCTCAGCGTCGTTCGTGCCTGGTCCCGTGATGTGCACAGGGAAATCGTCCGCGTAACTCGTTACATTGATGTCGGCGGGAGGATGTGGGATGTCGCGCACATAGAAGTTGAAGAGTGAGGGCGAGAGGACTGCTTCCTTTCCCAGTCCAGTGCGGATGATTCGACTTTTTGATTTTTGATCTCGGAATTCTGTCTTTGCCTGTCTGCCGGGGAGGTAACCAGCATTTCATCTCACAATGCTTGGTGGGGAGTGGATTCATGCAGGAGCGAGAGCGGAATGTAGTGATCCACTGCGTCGAAGGCCTTAAATAAGTCAACTGCTACTGCAACGGTGCGATGGGCCGGTTTAGGTTTGTTGAAACCAGTGACGACTGCTATTGTAAGTTTCAGTAGGGCTGATGTGGTCGAGTTTTTTGGCCTAGAACCGTGTTGATGCGCGGCGGGTGAGAGATGAAGGAACATTGTTGGAAGAAGAAGCGCCTCAGCAGGACACAGGAGCGAGACCGGGCGATATGACGAGCCTTGTTTGCTGTCCTTCCCTGGTTTCAGTAATGGTACGATGCGTGATTCTTTCCATATTGCTGGAATGTTGCACTGCATTAGTGAAGCGTTGACCATTGCGGTGAGGAAGGTGATTCCGACCGGGCCAAGATGTTGTATGTGCAGCATTGTAATACCATGCGGACCGGCCGCCTTCGACTTCCTGGCACGTTTAAATGCGTCGCTGATTTGCTCTTTTTCGAATGTTAATGCGTCACTCAGTGATACTCCGTTCAATTTGCGTAGAAGTTTGTGCATGTGATCGTCGGCCTCATGTTTGCGGACAGTGGTGAACATCTTGTTGAATTCATTGGTTATGTCGTGATTACCGGAGATGTCTTTACCGTCGAATGCGATTGAGCAGTTTGGTGGCGATCGTATCCGTCCTTCTAGGGTTTTTACCAGGCTCCACAACTTCCTAATTCCGGATTTGCTGCGATTTGCTGACTCTAAAGTCTTCTTCCATTGTTCGCTTTGGATGTATTCACTCGGATGCCAATAAGGGTGTTGAGCTCTGAGATAAGAGGGGATGTCGGGTTTGTCAGTCAGAGTTGATCGCGTTCAGTGATTAGCGGTTTAACGTCAATCGGAGGGTTGGGTGTAAAGTTGTGTCTTCTTCCAGATGGAATGTGATGTGCGATAGCCTTAACGACGATCTCCCGAAAAATCGTCTTCATTTTTGCAGCAGATAATTGTGACTTGTCCCATTCACAGCGTTGAAACGAACGTTCAGTCTCTTCCAGAAACTCAGGACAGCGTGATTAGGCGAGATTGCAGTATGTGCGACCGCTATCATATGTTGTGGTAAGAGAGTGATCAGGATGGGTAGGTGATCAGAAGATAATGTCGTGAGAACCTCCCCTTCAGTTGCAGCGAGGAGAAAGGATGATGCAAGTGAAATGTCTGGAGACGATGGTTGACCGCTGGGTGGTAGGCGAGTGGGAACGTCTTCGTTGAGTACTCCGAACATGGAATTCCCAATTTCTTTCTGCCAGATGTTCTCGTCGGTTCTGAGTGTCGGTCAGAGATGAATACCAAAGATCATTGTGCGCGTTAAAGTCTGTCTCCAAACACGAAAGAACCGACGAGGAACTTAACAATGCTGGCTCGTAAACCAGTTGGGCAGGAGCTCTCCGGAGGTACATGGACGTTGGTAATGGCGATTCTGCCGTCTGAGGTCGTGACTGAGATCGCCATTGCTTCTGTCGTTTGGTCGTCTGGTGATCTTGTTAAGGTGACTTCTCTGAACGAGACTGAGTGGTGCACGAGAAAGGCAAGTCCGCCACCGTGTCGTGTTCTGTCGCGTCTAACAACTGTGTAACCGTTAAAAGCTGGTGACTTCGTGGAAGGATCCATTTTCGTCTCTTGAATTGCTGCCACTTTGATGTTGTGAGTGTTGAAAAAGTGAGTGAACTCTGTGACTTGATAGATAGACCGTTGGAGTTCAAGTGGACGATTGCGAAGTCTATGCTATAGCGGTGTTTGTAGAGCTGACATGAACCCGTTGTGCATCTCTGAGTGGAGGCGTATCGCTGTGTGACATGGACGATGGGTGACGGCAAAACTGCGTTGGCGCAACAAGGTTGGCATATGTCACCAGTTGCATCGAATTGGTGATTCGGGACCTCGCCGCAAGCGGGTGTTGCATGTACATAGTTGAGACATGCATGGTAGTGTATCGAGTTGTAGTAGGCGGACGCTCCGCATACCGTACAGGGCTAGCGAATCGATCGTGGTGGACCCGGATTTGGCTCAATGTCATCCATAAGTAGAAGTAACAGGAGCAGTGTGGCCGGCGTAGGCTGCTCCACTGATGAAAACCCGAGAATTGGATTGATCCGAGTCCGATTTGGGTTTGTTGTTGCCATTTGCCCGTCGACGAGTCGACGGATGCTTCCACGGCATAAACGTGGCAACGTTGGAAGCCTTGTCCTCACTTATATATATATATATATATATATGCATTGAGGAAAATAGTTTAGACTGATACCTAAAGCCGAAATTATTTAAATAGCCTAAACCATATCAAAGGGAAGAAAGAGAATGAATAATACAACAGAGCTGTTGTCGTCTGACTGACTGGGTCCCTTCTTCTGTGGCCCTGCGCCTGCTACTGTGGCACGTGCACTCTTGCCATCTCTTCATCGCGCGTCGTATCTTTTTCCTTCCTGCGCCCGTCTGTTTTCCCCATGAGCAGCCGAAGCCAGCGGACGACTACAGCGAGAGGCTGCCAGGTTCGTTCAAGTGAATCATTCAGAAAGTCAAGAGTTGTTCATTATGTTCCAGAAAAAGTCACCCTCACTTTTTTCTCATTCGTCTTATTTCAATACGTAGTAATATGTATGTGAAAGCAGTTGGAAAATCGCTATTACTAAAATATCATTGAAAAAAACGAAGCTTGAATGAAACTGTCTAAATGTTGAGAGAAGTGGAGAAAAAAAGGAAAGTTTCATAGGAACAAGAATGAAAAAAATCACTTTTAAATAATTGTTCACTGATTTAAGTGACGTCGGACTATCGCCTACTAGAGTCGCTGCCGTACGGGAGAGTGACGTGGAGCTACGAAGATGGCTCGTGGAGGGAACTGAGCAGAGCGGAATGGCGGCTGCTCTCTGTGAGAGCGCGGAGTTGGGAGGAGAGGAGGCTGGGAGGGAGGCAGGTCACATTGAGGGAAGAGGAGAGGAAGAAGATTAGAGAGGAGGGCGCTCCTCATCCGAAGCTCAAGCCTGAGGAGAGATCTTTCAGGGAGAGAGAGTACACACTCGAGGAAGTCTTTCTCAGCTAATGCCTCCATTAACTGTGCTAGCTAGTGGTAGCAAACTAGTTTTAGGTTCCTTCACTCGTTTTTTCATCGAGTAACTCGCAACAACAAAAAACAAGCTCTCAGAAAGAATTTGTAAAAATAATTTCTTATCCTAATAACCGTTTTGATTTTTCATGACTTGAGCTCTCGCTTAACTAATCTATGAAAATTAATGATGTAAAACAAAGATATAATTGTGATTCCCTTCGAGGACTCTGTTGTTATTGATCTTGATATCGGGTTCATCGTGAACTGTGATGAGAATCATTGAAATGCTACGGTTGTGGCATCGAATTTGCTGCCTTTTTGCATACTTGGCAATCTATTCGCAGAGATTGATAATGATAAATTTTTTGAATAGTTAGCACAAAAATGTGCTGAAAATGAAGGTATTCTGATTCGAAAGCGATGCATTTAATACATGAGATTCGGAATTGGAGAGTACAGAGTCACACAATGAAAACGGTCTACTAGGGTTAGTCGACACAATTTACCTGCTCGAAATTCATGATAATGTTGATGCCGCGAAAGGCAGAAGAGGCAACATTGTCTGAAATATCGTCGTTTTAGGTGTGAATGCGGGTAAATTTTCTGTGCTATCCTGTGAGACTCGTATCGTCTCCTCTCTTCTCTTCCAATCTTCCGGTAACTTATCGATCTGTCTTTTCTGCTTCGAAGCGCCATGGAATTGACCAAGTTCTTCGCTGCTCCACCCTCCCAGAAGTCACTCGCTCTCTTTCATCTTCGACCAAACACCAAGAAAAGCATGCTCACTCTTCCTCGCCTTCACCACATAACAGCCATGCAACGCGAACTCATTCTTGCGGAGAACTAGGCATCGATCAATTAGGTGAGTTGTTGTTTTTGTTGTTGTTTGCCCATAGGTCCTGTCGAGGGGAGTCCTTTGGGAAAGGTTGGTGAGGATCCTTTAGAGTCTGGAGAAATTTGCTCCGTCTACACTCGCACCGCAGTCGGCGATCCTCCACTAGACCCATTCGTTAACCGGAGAAGGGCAAGAGGCTATTTTACTGGCGCCTCGACTCGCTATTACAAAGTATAGGGGAGTATCGGCTGATGTTTTATCCGGTGACATGCCCAGGCCAGTCCGGCATCGCCCTTCTTTGACGAACTATACTATACAATCCGCGACGGGCAAGCCCGCTATCTCCAATGTTTTTATGCAAAGAGACATCCCTCTATCTGCCACCTGAGGACGCGCTCGATACCGGTGAGAATAAACCGGTCCCTTGGTGTGAACTTGTGGGCTGTAGCACCATCGAAGACGATAATTAGGTCAGTTAGTATTTGTAAAGAAGCGAGCACTCCGTTCATAGCGATAAGATGAATGCTGTAAGCAAGTCTCCTGCTAGAAGCCGCTAAAGATTTATAATTTACATACTTGCCCTCTGACAATTTTTGTAACATACTCGAGTGAGTTCAAATCAAATATTTTGATGTTCGAAGGTTTTTTAACTGAAATATTTCAAAACATCGCTTAGGGCTATTGGAACAGCGTAGGAATTGAGGGACAGAAGCGAGAAAAGTGTAAGCTCAGAGGCGTTTTCCACTGGGAATTTTTCCGAGGATTTCGAGTTCAGAGATGAAGACTGGAGAGTTTTTACATGGCAGCCATATCATTCAATTTCAAGGCTCAACTGTGACTGTAACTGGCTGGCTCGCCTTTCGCCGCATGAAACGGTTCCTTGTCGTGAGAGATGCATACGGAAGCGTCCAGGGTGTCGTGCGGGAGAGCGACTACGCAACACAAGTGGCTTTTACGAACGATTGAATTACCAGTTTTCATCATGGTTTGAGATGGAAATCGACTATTTCTTCTTATTAATAAACTTTTTCTCGCCATTGAGTTGGCATAGAATGAAGAGAGAAGAAAAGACTGCGGTTGCTTGAGGAGCTGCTTTCTCATCTGCCGTACGAGAGTGTTCTCAGTCTGACTGGCGGGGTCAAACACAGAGGCATACACCGAAATCCCAACATGGCTACCGGAGAAGTTGAGGTAAGCTTCTGTAGTTGTAGACTTCTACAGCAGCCGGCTCA
The DNA here is from genome assembly GCA_964056735.1 of Allodiplogaster pararmata. Classification (NCBI taxonomy): domain Eukaryota; kingdom Metazoa; phylum Nematoda; class Chromadorea; order Rhabditida; family Diplogasteridae; genus Allodiplogaster; species Allodiplogaster pararmata. Next base: position 43,477,680 of record OZ057406.1, read on the forward strand.
CAGTAGCGATGTAGTGCCGACTTAGCACTTTGTTACTCTCTTTTATTGTTTTAGTGTTTGGATTCACTGAAAAATTTCAAAAAATTGAAACTCCCCCCGTCAAAGAATTTGTACGAATGTTCTTTCGTTCCCTTCAAATAGTTATTTATAAGTTGCGACTGAGAAAATGTAATATAAATTTGCTGGTGTTGTTGTGTTTTCTGATTGAAGTGGACTGCTTGGAAGTGCTGAACACTTGCCGAAAAGACCTTCCTCTTCTCCCTGATCAAGATGCGAGTGAAAGGACGGAATTGACTTACCGTTACATTCAGGTAAAAACAGGAGTTTTTCCTTTCAAATTGTAAGTATGCATGTTTATGTATCTATCTATCTTAATGTCACTCATCTCTTTCATAAAAGAGGGCATTTTGTCGATTAATTTGACACGCTTTAGTTTTATACAAAAAGAGGAAAAATAAGGCTGACTACTTCATTACTTCACAATTTTTTGGGCCTACTGATATTACAGGTATTTTTATAAATGATTTTCAGCTGCGTAGCGAGGAATTGCAGCGAAACCTCCGGATGCGCTCCTCCTTAGTCCATGCCATAAGGAGATTCCTCGTCGAGAAAAAGGGATTTGTAGACGTGAGTTGCGTGTATCCATCACATAACTAACTCCATTATCTGCCTACCCATTTCCCTCGACCTCCGCTCTCTGCCTCAGTCAATACTTGCCTTCTTCCTCTACTCTATGTGTGCTCATCTCATACAGTGTTCTGAAGGTGGAAACGCCGACTCTGTTCCGGCGTACTCCAGGGGGAGCGGCGGAGTTCCTGGTGCCCTGCCGCCTGCCCTCGAAGGGACTCGTCTACGCCCTTCCCCAGTCCCCACAGCAGTTCAAGCAGCTCCTCATGGTCGGAGGGATCGATCGATACTTCCAGGTTGCGTAAAGGAAAGATGTTGAAGTTAAGGTGTAGCTCGCGAAGGTGATGCCGTCTTCTGGTAGACATCAAGCGACGGAATCTGTGTTTCCTTATCACTGAGATTTAATAGTTCAAACAAACGGAACGTCAGAGCTTACTTCTTGGTTTGTTTCAAAAGGGTATGTAAAATTCGGCAGTAGAGAACGCGTGATTGAGTCTTTAATTGTGCACATGAGGATAAATAATTGAGTAGATGGCCCGCTGCTACCGAGACGAGGGAGGGAAGGCAGATCGGCAGCCAGAGTTCACCCAGGTCGACCTAGAGCTCTCCTTCACCAGCCAAGACGCCATCATACAACTCCTGGAAGAACTTATCATC